>VXAZ01005986.1:0-64348 GCA_013399875.1 Gymnorhina tibicen | reverse complement strand
CGGGCCCGCGGCGGGGCGGGGGAGCCGCCACATCCCTCCCTCCCTCCATCCCTCCTTTCCTTCCCGCGGCTCCGCCGGGACCGGGATGCGCGGCCAGGGCGAGGAGCCGCCGAGCTGCGCAGGTACCGGGGGGCGCCGGGAGGGACCGCGGAGCTGCTTTGTGGCCGCCCCGGCAGCCCTTTGTTGGCCGGAGTTGGGTTTCCCCGGTGATTCCCCTCAAGGTCGCCGAGCCGGGCCTGGGCGAAACTCCGGCCGCCTCCCGTCGCTGACGCGAGAGGAAAATCCCCCGTGGAGATGTGGCAGGGAGAGGGGATGGGTTGAGAAGCGCTCGGGCGCCGCCGGGCAGCGCGGGCCGTTAGGGCCGTTCCCCGCCTCTCCGTGCGCGGGATCCCGCTGGATCCACCTGGAGAGCCTGGGGAACGCCGATGGAGAGACGGACAGCTCTGGAACGTCAGGCCTTTGGTACCGCAGCGTCCCCAAAGCCGGCCGGGGGTGATGTCTCTGGCCAGAACTTGGAAGATTTTCCCCGTTCGGATGTCAGTGGTGCGTGGGCCCAGGTGGGAAGGGTGAATGCCTTCCCGCTGCTCGGAATCGTCGCTGCTGTAAAAGAACGTTTAAAACTCGGGTTTGATGTCCTGTTTTGAATCGCTTTTTGTTGCATTATGGAGTATGGAGAACACTTGGAGCTTAGAGAGATGCGAGTGGTTTTGTGCCAGAGGTTGTGACTTGAACCATTTTCCCTTTGAAAATCACTGTTTTGGTTTCAGTTTTCTTTTCTGGGCTGCATTTTGGAAATTTGGGGTAGCGTTACAATAGAACGTTTTCTTTTTTTCTCAGCCCGCATCCTTCTGTGTTCGGTGCTTCTTTCCCACTCTCCAACGCTTTTAAAGTTATTATTTTCTCTGTAATTTCGGGATTCTTTGGGTCTCGGTTCCATTTGTCTTTCAGAAGCTGCTGAGCTTTATCTTGGAGTTCAGAGTGGGATGATCTTTTAATTGAACATTCAAGCTGTTCGACAGAGCAAATTAACTCCCTGCTAAAGCAAGTGCTGAACCACCCCAAATTATTGTTTAATGAGCTGCTTCAGGTGTTGCCTGAGAAAAGGAATAAACAAGAATTTTTTTTTTCTTTCCTCTTTTGTACTTCATCCCTCAGCACTTTTTTCTGATGTGTTTTCAGGTGGTCCCTGAGTACTTTTATTTTTGTTCTTCAGTTCACTCATCCTCCCAATTTATGTGGTGAATTGACCATGGAAGGCTCTTGAGATTGGAGTGTGGTGATACTGGAATTGTTTCCAATAATGGATTTGTTTTGGATGAACAAATAAAAGCCCTCAGGCTCTCGTGAACCTGCCCTACCTGTCCAGCTGCTACTTGAACACGTGGAGATCATAAATGCCGTTTGAAAAACTTCTTTCTGAGGTCAGTTCTGAGCCCTCAGCTTGTGAGCTGATGTCTGCTTAGCTGTCCTCGTTTGGCAGCTTTGTTATTAGCCTTGGATACAAATATGGAAAAGTCCACCCGGACCCGAGGCCAGCTCCAAAAAGCCACTGTTTGATCCGTGTTGTTATCTGAGGCTTCACTTTTTTGGCTTAGACAGTGGGGTTTGGGGCGCTCAGTCACTTCCCCCTCGTTCTCAAGGCTGACGTGCCCCTGCACTCGGGTTTGCTCCAGGAACCCTCCTCTGTCACTAATTAAATTTGTCCTATAGAACCACAGCAGAATTTGGGCTGGGCTGGCGCTCTGGATCCCTTCCTGGAGCAGGGCAGGTTCCTGACCAGCCCCAGTGGCTCCAAGGGGGAGCTTGGCCACTGCTCCTTCTCCTCAGCTGATCCCACTTGCTTTTGGAGAAGCCTGCTCAGTTTTCCTGGTTTTTAAGCTCTTGTTCAGCCAGGAGCTGTGTGGGGGTTTTATTCTGTGTGTGTTGAGAGGGGCCATGGTCAGGATTGCTGGGGATGGTTTAAAACCCCCCAAATTCCCCAAAAGCCATGTTTTGGTGTACTCAAGGCTAATCTGCCAGGTGGAACCTTCTGTGTCTCCCTTCATCTCTGCAGTGGAACATGTCTGGGCTCATTCCTTGTGAAATGGATATTGTGGAGCCACAGGGCTTTTTTTCTTGGGGATTTTTGATGTGTTGGAAACACTTTTGGGTTTGTTACTTGACTTGATTATATCTTGAGGAATTTTGTCTTTGCTAGCTTGTCCTTGGTGTTCATTTGTTGCTTTTCCTGGGAGCAGAATTGGAGAGAAGAGCGAAACCAATGCATCTCCTCTGTCCTCCTGGAACAGGACTTTGGGCTGTTCTGTTTGTGCTTTGATACCTGAGTGTTTTCGCTCCTCAGATTTGTTGGGATTTGTAGGAGGCTGGGCCACTCCAGCTGGGTGGTTTGTTGGTTTTGGGGTCTGGTTTTTGTGTTTTTCAGCATGGCTTGGAATTACCCTGGACTTTCACAATCAAATTAAGCTAAAGCATTCACTGGCTTTGAGGAACTTTAATTAGTTAATTGGCTTCTTTGATAGCCCCACCCTGACTTGTCTGCTCTCCAAGACAGGCTTCTAATGTTCCTTCATGATCTCAGAGCTGTTTGGGTGCCGTGTGTGGCTCAGTTTTGGGAGTATTGGGTTGTACTCCTTGTGCTCCCACTGACGCAATTCCCACCCAAACATCCACTCTCAGCTGTGACAGAACTGAGACACTCCTGGAGGAAGATGCTGAGAAATCCCATTTGGCAGGGAAGGGAACATTCTGCAAATCCAGTTCTGCAATTCGGGGTTGTTTCTTTAAAAGCTCCAAGGGAGGGATGGCTTCCTGCAGGATAAGATCCTTTCAGCTCTGGAATTGGGGCAGGAATGGGCTGAAGGTGATCCATCAGCCCTTGGCACAGTCAGAACGTGCTGCTGAATGTGGCATTGTCAGCTGGGGAGAAAACATTGCACCTTGTTGGGAATTCCAAGCCTGAGCTGTCACCAGAACTGGGCTTTGTTGGTCAGAGATCCTATTTTCCCCTCCAGAGCAGATTAAATATTTAGTCTTCACCGAGGAGTCACCTCAGCATGTGAGAAACTGCCTCTGCCATAGGTAATTGCATTTGGGGGGAGCATTAAAAAATGTGCTCCTTGCACCTCTTATCACAGAATTTCCCAGGTTATTGTTTTCGAAAGAGGAAACAGCTGGAAGCCAAATAACCAGGCTGGTGCTGGAGATTTGCTTTCTGCTTTTCTTTTTTGTTAAGTGAATTGAATGGTGCATTTGGGAGTTGTGTTACTGCTCCTCCCTCCATTCGTCCCACCAGTGTGGAATGGAATAGAACTGCAGAGTGCCAAAATCTTGGACACTTTTCCAGTTTTCCTGAGCAGGCCAAAGTCTGAATATAGAGAAACTTGCTTGAGTAGATAGAAATAGCACATTTGCTGTATAATTACGCAAAATTGGCTCGTAGTTTTTCGTTAGGCTGATACTATTTTCCTGCTCTCTTGGCCAATACATAGAAGGTAATTCATGGACAAATCATGGTCAGAGTAATTCCTGCAATTCCCCTGGAGTTATCCAAGGCTACTGAAAGCATTTCTCAAGATCCATGTGGTTCTTCTATGGTTTGCAAGAAGAAGTTTAAAAACGGAGTGTCACCAGTGCATCTTCTGTGCTGAGCTGTGGATCAGCCTGCTGGGTTTTTTTGCTGGAGAGGGCGATGGGATCAGCAATGGCTTTTTGTTCTCCCTTAGCCGAGTGTCCCCGGGCTGACAGTGTCAGGCCTGCAGTGGCACAGCAGAACTCTGCCTTCTCTCAGTCTCCCATGGTTTCCCAGTTGCTCAGCTTCCAGCTGGGCCCTCCTAGGACATCATCATGATGAGCAGCTTCTTGGAGAGCATCTCTTCCACGTGCCTGTGTGACAGAGCCTCTCCTAAATTCTTCTTGCCGTGAACATCTCGGGAAGTGTCCACGGCCAGGTTGGATGGGCGTGGAGCAACCTGGTCTAGTGGAAGGTGCCCTGCTCATTTGTTAAACAAATGAACGGAAGATCTTGAAGGATCTTTCCAACCCAAACCATTCTGGGATTCTCTGCAGTTCCTGTGTGACTTCGTGACAGTAACTCCAGAATCAGTTTCCAGCAGAACACCGTGGCACATCTTGGTGATGCTCTAATGAGTGACCGTTGGCTCCTCGTTTCTCCTTGGATTTGGTGGCTCAGACGGAAATTCCGGTTTCTGGTGATACCAGTGATCTCTGTGGTTTCTGATTCATTGCTGAAACTTGCCCTGAATTCCTGCAGGGGATTCAAAAACCCTCTAAAATGGAATGCTCACCCCCAGGGTGGTCTGCAGGGAGGTTACCCAAGTCCTGACTGCCTGGTGAGCGTGTGTGGGATGAGGCCGAACGTGAGATGAGCTGTGCTTGCTGCTGCAGAGCAGGAGATCCCATCCCTCTCCCTGTTCCCTTGTGCTGCTTTTGGTACCTGCAGGACTGTGCTGGCTGATTCACTTGTGAGCCCAGCACAAACGTGTGTGTTCCCTTTTCCTGCCTTGGCTTTCTGTGGGATTAGGGGTGCAGATTGTCTCCCTGCACATCTGGGTTAGTGGGAGTGTTGGAGCCTGGGAGAAGGGGCAGCTGCCCCTCTCCTCACCGGGGTGCTGTGAGACCTCTCTGTTTGTGAGGTGTAGGAACATCGGGAGTTATCACATTGATCTGATCTCGCTGGACCTGCTGCTGGAAAAAAAGGCCCTTCCCAGTGCTGGTCATCGCAATGATGCAGGTGAGAGGAGCTGGAGCAGCTCCCTCACTGCTGAAACCGCTGGAGTTGGTCAGGGAGGAGGCTGGGACGGGAGGTGGGTGTGACACGGCTCTGTCGGGGGCAGTGGGATTTTATTATTGTTATTTTTTTAAATGAGTGATTTGACGTGATCATCAACCTCCCCTCCCTGTGTACCCTGAGCAGCATCTCCCTGTGGGGGCAGGGGCCAGTCCCACCTGCCCTGCCCTGCTGCCTCTGGGGCTGCTGCGTCTCCAAACACTGTTGGCAAACCTCTTTCCAGGGGATTCTCCAGGCAATTCAGACTAAACCACATTCCCAGGCTGTAATCCAGCCGTCTCAGTCATTTCAGGAAGAAGTCCTCAGGCATTTTTTCATGTTCCTACCACTGGCTGGATCTAATATGTAACTTGTGAGACCCTGGATTTAACCCATGGGTGGGGGGGACATTGCAAACACCCAAACTGTTCAAAGTTGTTACTGCTCAGTTGGGTTTTCATACTGCTGGTATCAAACAGCTGGTGAGGAAACGGCACCGGCTCCGTGCTGTGCCAGCGGCTGGACACGAGCTCAGGTGGGCACGAGGCCGATGGCCCCTGGGCTGCGCCAGCCCCAGGGTGGGCACAGCCCAGGGCAGGGATTGTCCCCCTGTGTTGGCTCCTGGAATCCTGGGGGCAGCTCTGGGCCCCTCCTGACAGGAGAGACCTGGAGGGGCTGGAGCGTGTCCAGGGCAGGGAACGGAGCTGGGAAAGGGCTGGAGCCCCAGGAGCAGCTGAGGGAGCTGGGAAAGGGGCTCAGCCTGGAGCAAAGGAGGCTCAGGGGGGACCTCCTGGCTCTGCACAACTCCCTGACAGGAGGGGACAGCCGGGGGGGGTCGGGCTCTGCTCCCAGGGAACAGGGACAGGAGGAGAGGGAACGGCCTCAGGCTGTGCCAGGGGAGGCTCAGGTTGGACATCAGGAGGAATTTCTCCCTGGAAAGGGCGGTCGGGCACTGGAGGGAGCTGCCCAGGGCAGTGGTGCAGTCCCCGTCCTTGGAGGAGGTGTCCAAGGAGCGCCTGGATGTGGCACTCAGTGCTCTGGGCTGGGAACAAGGTGGGGATTGGGCACAGGGTGGATTTGATGATCCTGGAGCTCTTTCCCAACCTCAGGGATCCAGGATCCCACTGAGGCCTGGAGATGCTGTAGGTGAGCACTGGACCCCTCTCCCTGCTCCCCCCTCCGACCCCTCGGAGCCCCGGCTCTCCCGGAGCCGCAGGGAGCTGGTGGTGGAACACGCCTCTGAGCGGGACTGCACAGCAGTTGGGAGACATTTAGTTCCTCTTCGTTTTTTTTTTTCCAGATTCCAGAGACTTACTGAAGGAATTTCCACAGCCTAAAAACTTGCTCAACAGCGTGATTGGCCGAGCCCTGGGCATTTCCCATGCGAGGGACAAGCTGGTGTACATCCACACTAATGGGCCAAGGAAAAAGGTAATCCCGTGCTGCTGGAGGGGTGTTGGACATAGCGTGGGAAGGGAGCCACGGAACTCCTAATCCTGGAAGTAACTTTCCTAGAGAAAATCATAGAAGAGTTTTAATTCCACGTAAAAATTTCAAACAAGAAATATTCTCACTTCTTTCTATTTTTCCTGATCTCCATATGCTTTAAAGGTGTATAAATGCAGATGCTGTTCCTCTTTTTGAGTGAATATTTTTCTTTTAAGTGACTTGCTGTATCTGGCCTTTCTCAGCAGAAAGACAGAGTCTGTGCTTAAAGGTATCCTACTACCTTAGAAAATTAAGATTTAAAAGCTGTATTTTAGCCCTTAGGAACTCTAGATTCGATTGTAGATTCCAATAGAACAAATTCCAAAGCCTAAAATGTCCAATTGCAACCAGAAAAGAGGAGTTTGTTTGCAATGGAGGAGGCTTCTAATAGTACTTAAAGCAGAACGAAATGCAGCCTGTTTGTTTGTTTGTTAGTTAAATGAAGCGGAGAAATTCCAAGCAAACAGTTTTCCAGGTAGTTTGAGCTGTCACTGGGATGCCAGAGGCCCAGATCTGGGTCTGGGCTATGAACTGAGCAGGAATTCTTACCTAATGGTGCTCCGTGGTCAAGGCTTTGCCTCCTCCTGTCACACCAGCTCTCATTCCAGAGCTGAAAGCCCTTTCCAGCTGAAGTTTAACTGTAACCTACATTCCAGGAAAAGACTCAGTTCTGATGGATTAACATTTTCCAATAACATTCTGTCTAAAATTTCCCAGACAGTTTTTATTGCCACATCCATTTTAAGCATCCCTGGATTTTAGGGGATACATTAGTAATGTTACTTTAGAGTTCTTCATTATTCGTGTTTGTTTTTCTTGCTCTTTCTCAAGCAGTTTCCTAACTTAAATTTTGGAATACCCCAGGCAGTGCCTCATCTCTTTAGTTTGCGTAATTGGTTCCCATTCTTGCCAGCACTTAAATAGATTAATGTGGAGAGTAACTTCAGATTAAAACAAAACACAAAACCAGGAAAACAGTACAGGAGATAAAGGAGCCCTGGGAAAAAACGAGAGTTGGCTCACAAAAAAAACCAACCCAGCAAATGGGGGCAGAAGGACAGGTGAGAGCCTGGAGAGCTCTTGTTGGACGTGAACAGGGGGTTTGTGAGCACTTGGCCTTCTGAGACACCTTTTTTCCCAGCAGGTCTGTGCTTTCCAGGCAGAGCCCCGAGGCAAAATCCATAGCAATTCCCTGCAGAGAGCCAGGTTCAGGGGCAGGAAGGCAGCCAGCCAGGTGCTGGAGAGTCAGGAGCCTGTGCTCCAGCCCTGGAGGTTGGGCTTTCCCAGCGGATCCATTGCCGCCTTTCATCTGTGCTGCAGAAACAGCAGAGAATTCCTTAGGCATTTCCCTCTTGGAGCCTTGTGGCATCGGCAGGGCCGGGAGCCGAGCGAGCTCTTGATTTAGAGCACTTCTTTGAAGAGGGCAGGCTTCAGCTTTCAGCATTCTCTGCAGGTTTTTAGTGCTCCCATCCAGGAGGATGCTCCCGTGCGGGAGCTGTGGTGGGGCTGTGGTTCTGCCCGTCCTTGTGTTGGGCTGGAGCTGGCTGCTCCTGTGCCCTGTGAGTGCTGGAGTGCCTGGGAGCTGAGGCAATCCTGTGCTGCTTCCATTACAGTGAGGAAGCAGTTGGGAAGATTTCCTTGCTGTTGCAGCTGGAGGGTGTTGGAGAGGGGATCTTGCTCCGGGGCACGCTCTGGTGTGCTGCAGTGTGCAGAGGGACAGCCCTGGAAGGGAACTGTTCCTGTAATGACCTCCTGGCATTTATCCCTCGGAGCTGACGCACCGTGACACCGCAGCCCGTGCTGGACCTCAGCCCTGCAGCTCCTGTGGGGCTGTGGCACCTCTGTGCCCTGCTCAGCCTTTTCCTTCAGTGCTCCTAGAACGGAGCTTCCCTTGAAAGGACAACACTTTGTTCCCAGTTTTCTTCTGTATTTCTCTTCTTTGCCTGGAGTGCAGAGATGGTTGGAGTGGGTGTGCTCTGGTGGAGAGGAGAGCTTGCCCTGGCTCACTCTGTGGTTCTCCTTGCCTTTCAGAAAGTCACTCTCCACATAAAGTGGCCGAAGAATGTGGAAGTGGAGGGCTATGGGACCAAGAAGATCGATGCGGAGCGGCAGGCGGCGGCTGCAGCGTGTCAGCTCTTCAAGGTGAGCTCTGCTGCTGCTCAGCCTGGCCCAGCACACCCTGCAGTGTGCAGCCAGCCTGGCCTGGTGATAGGAACTCTTTCATCTCTCTTTGCCTGTGCACTCCCTTAGTTGGCCCCTCTGTTAGTCAGGGGTAGAGGGTGAAGTCTTGAGTCTGAATCCATTTGAGCTTAAAATCCCACTTGCTTCAGGTAGTTCTGGTCTTTGTTCCTTTTGTCCTGAACCTTAATCAGCTCCTTAGTCGCAGCATCTACAGCGAGTAGAGCTTCCCTCAGGTGGGTTTGCTGGTCACTAACTCCCACTTCTGCCAGCGCAGCTGGGTGTGTTTGCAGTTGTAGGACCTTCAGAGCCTCCTGTTTCCTCTTCATCAAAGCCAGTGTGGCAATTACGTGTTGTGTTTTACTATTACCCTTACAGTTTCGCTTTGTTTGGCACTTATTTATGGCTGGAAATGGGTGTGTGCAGCCAGTATCAAACAGGCACAGTAAAACTGTAAAGGTCACTCTGGAGGGTGTTTTATAGCTGAGAAAAAGATGCAGTTTTACCTCCAGCTCTGCCCCTGGCTGTTTCATGTTACCTTACTGATTTTGGAGTTTCCCGTTGATCTGTGGAGTGGGAACAGGGATATCTTCCTGCTCAGGAGAAGATGCTGTGGATGCTCTGACAGTGAGACAGGTTTTGGTTTGCTTATAAATCAGAAAGCTCTGTGAGGAAATAACCAGCCTTCAGAAATTCAGGAGGGCAGTGTGAAAACTGAGCTCCTTCAGCTGCTTCAGCTGGTCCTCTAATCCTGGGATCAGCAAAACTTGTTTCACTCACTGACTTCATTGCACTTCACTCAGTCAGCATTCACTGGGAATACATCCTGGTTTTGTCCTCCCTAGCCCAGTGTTGCTCCCTGCTTTCTTTGTGATCCTGGAAGTTTTCAAAGGAAGAAAAATACCCTACTGACACATTTTCCCCAAGTTTTGGAAGTGGCTGAAGTGTACTTTAGTTTAGAACTTAAACCAAAACCCAGCCCCCTGAAACCACAGTTTGAACATGCAAAGCTTTCTTTGCCAGCTAAACGGGAAGCTGGCAGAAGACCCTTGTGATGGGAGGCCTTGTGTGACCACAGCTTTAGAAAGAGCCACAAATGCTGCTTTAAAAAATCATCAGTTCAAGAAAATTAATAGTGTCTAATTAGTGCAGAGAGTGGATACGGAGGGTTTGAGTAGAGCAGCAAGCCAGGTGAACTTTGGTGTCTTAGGCACTCCCACAGCACAAAATAATACAGCTTTTTATAGAACAGGCCCATTAAGGCCATTAAAAGGTCTAAAGCTGTAACTTCTAATTTATTAAAATTAAAGCTGGAACTTATTGCAGCAGTCTGGTAAGAAATGGTGTGTGCTGCACTCCAGATATATCTGGAGCTTCCTGCAGGGTTCAGTCCTAAATGGTGATGGTAGGAGAGTTTTTAGTTACTGCAGGCCTGCTTCAGAATCTGCCAGGTTAGGGACATTTTCCTGCTGCTTGTACAAATAACTCTTCCTGGGAAATGGAAGGAGATGAACCATTCCCTGAATTCTCATCCTGTGTTATCCCAGATTATGCCAGTTCAGATTAGCCTTCCCAAAAAGATGCGCTTCCTGCTCTGAGGGAAGTTTCAAAACTTGAGGGTGCTAAATATAGCCAAGAGTTTGAAAAACCCCAATAAATCCCAGCCCACCCTTTCTAAGGAGCTGTGTGGGGCTGAGAGCCGTGCCCTGGGAAGGGAGGGCAGGGGCCAGATTCCTGTTGGTACAGAACAGTGGTGGGGGCAAGTTCAGAGCTCCTGGAAGTGCCTTTCCTCGCTCTCACTTTGCGTGGGGAAGGAGGGGGCCGCTCCTGCCCCGCTGTCCCCAGCAGGGTGTGGGTTCCCAGAGCTGCGGCGGGGGTTCCCAGAGCTGCCCCGTGTCTCTCCCGCAGGGCTGGGGCTTGCTGGGCCCCCGGAACGAGCTCTTCGATGCGGCCAAGTACCGGCTGCTGGCCGACCAGCTGGGCTGTCCCGACGAGCGCTGGTGCTCCGAGGGCAAGTGGCGCTCCAAGTCCGGCCCCTCCCTCGCCGACCTGTCCACCTGCTGGCGCCGCATGGAGCCCGATGAGGCCATCCAGCCCATGGAGCAGGGCAGGATGCCCAAAGCCATGAGGAGAGAGGAGCTGGAGGAAGGGGAGCTGGAGGAGGGGGAGCTGGAGGAGGGAGAGCTGGAGGAGGAGGCGATCGATGTCTCGGATTACCTGCCCATGGCGCACCAGGATGCCCGGACCCCGGGCAGAGACACCAGGTGGGTCTGGCTGGGAGTGCTGAGCCAGGGCACAGGGAAGGGAGGGTTTTCCTGTAGCTGGGGGGGCCTGGAGATGGGCCAGAGGAATAGCGGGGCAGCCTGGTCTGTTACCTGGCTGCCATCCAGGGAATGCGTAGACTTCTTCCCTGCAGCTCTGCCCTCTGAAGAGACTGCTGCCAGTCTTGTTAGCTGCCTTACTCTTCTGTGCCTAAAGACGTTTCCATCCCCAGAAGTGGTGTATGTGCACTTACACCAGGTGTTGACCATCCTGGTTTTGAGGGCAATATGCTAAATGCCCTTTTCACCCCCATAACTGCCTGCTTGACTTTATGAGCACAGATCTTGGATTTCTAATAGGCAGCAGGAGCAAGATGTGTAAGATATGTAGGTGATAGTGGTTATTTCAGTGATGGGATTTTTATTCAGAATTATTTCTTGATTAAATCTGTTTAGATCTGTTTGATTTGTAGCCTTGGTGTAAAGGTTGGATCTGTAGTAGGGCTGTAGTTTGCTGGGCTGGGTGGTTGTGACTGACAGACTTCAGTAGCAAGGGACAGCTGGACTCTGCATATGACCACAATTACCTGGGCTTTCACCGAGTAGTTTCAGAGCTCGGTAGCACTCCTGGAGTGGGGTAGGTCTGAGCACAAGTGGATATTTGTACATCCAGCTCTCCCCGTGTTCCATGCAGCCGAGGAGGGAGTTCCATTGAAATGACAGACGACAACACCGCCATCCGTGCCCTGACGCAGTTCCCACTTCCCAAAAATCTCCTGGCCCAAGTGATTCAGATTGCAACCTCTTCCTCCACAGTCAAGGTAAGGTGCTGGCAGACCCCTGCCAGGGATGAAGCTCAGAGGCTCCAACTGGAATCCCTTTGGATGCTTTGTTTGGGCAGCAGAACTGGGGAGAGGAGGGAAGTTAGAACTAGAGCTAGAGAAATCAGTGTGAACAGCAAAGAAAAGACTTCGTGGTGAGAACTGAGGGAATGTCTTAATAGAACCACGAGGAATCTTGCTCCTGAGGCCAGGGCAGTGGAGGAGCTGCTGTCTGAATGAAGGAGATATGATCTAAGGTTTCCTTTCCCCATATATCTGCAACAAGCACAAAGTTGTGTTACTGGGAGCGATGTGTAACTTCTGTGCTGATGGAATCTTTCCACAACTTGATTCTTGCCCATATCCGGTGATCCTCCTTCCCGGGATGTATCACCCACCTCCTTCCCAGAGCTCGTGTGTTCAGCAGAAAGGAGTTGAGCTCCACCCCGAGGCTCTCAGGATGTTCCCCACAGCTGCTTGCTCTCACTTTGGCTGAGACAGCGCCTTGTGAGCTGGGGGGTGGAGTTCAGTGCAGTAAACTTCTTCTAGTGCTCCTTTAAAACAAATCCAACAAAATCCAACAAATCCAGCAAAAAACCCTGTGGTGAAGGGTCCAGAGGGGCCACACAAGGAGTGGCTGAGGGCACTGGGTTGGTTCAGCTGGAGCAGAGGAGACTGAGGGCAGAGCTCAGCAGGGGCGGCAGCTCCGATCTCTGCTCCCTGTGACAGGGGCAGGACCCAGGGAACGGCTGGAGCTGGGCCAGGGAGGGTCAGCCTGGAGGTCAGGGAAAGGTCCTTCCCCCAGAGGGTGCTGGGCACTGCCCAGGCTCCCCAGGGAATGGGCACGGCCCCGAGGCTGCCAGAGCTCCAGGAGCGTTTGGACAGCGCTGCCAGGGATGCCCAGGGTGGGGGTGTTGGGGGGTCTGGGCAGGGCCAGGGGCGGGGCAGGGTGGTCCCTCCGGGCCCAGGCTGTCCCCCGGAGCCCGGTGCTGTCGTTCCTGCAGGAGTACATGCAGTTCCGCACGGTGGGCACCAAGACCAAGATCTGCAAGCTCACACTGCGCTGGCCCTGCCCCATGACCTTCGCTGCCAAGGGCCGGCGCAAGGTGGAGGCCGAGAACAAAGCGGCAGCTCTGGCCTGTCAGAAGCTGAAGGTGAGTGCCCCTGGCTCCTGCATCCCGTGGGGATGTGCCTGTGGATACAGCTCCTCCCGCCTCGCTCGCTGGGTCTGAGCCTGACACAGGGGATGCCGGAAACTTCTGATCTTTGACTTGCCTAATGAGCTAATGCTTAATGAGCTAATGCTTAACAAACATATATTTCCAAACCTTGGGATTCACGGCATGCCAGAACCACAGCAAGGGACTCAACAAGAGGGTTTTGTCAGGTCATGCCTGTCATGGCTGCAGTTCCTCTGATGGATCTGTTTAAAACCTTGCAAGTGTTGTGTCAGGGCAGGCGGTTGGTTCTGATGCGTCTGGTTCTCCAGAGCTGGAGTGGGATCATGTCTGGTTTCTTGCTGTGGCAAGAAATGAAGGAATTGATGGATTTGGGATGGTAAGGAGTGGGCCTATCTGAACGTGGGATCCAAGTGCTCTGTATACCAGCCCGTGGTGTGAGCAGCCTCAGACCTGATGGTGGTGTTTGCCTGTTCCCTGCAGAGCCTTGGCCTGGTGGACAAGAACAACAACCCCCTGAGCCATGCCATGTACAACATGACTTCCCTGCGGGAGCTGGGGGAGAACCAGAGGAAGCCCTGCCACATCAAAGTCCCTGAGGCCACCCTGCGCAAGATTGAGAACTACCTGAACCACGTAAGGCTCAGCCCCTTGAGGATCCCCTTTGCCTGATCCCATTTCACTTTAGGAATTGGATGTGTTTGAAAGCTTCCTGTTAAAATGTTGAGGGAATTGATGGTTTGATTGTTGCCACAAAACCTGATCAGTCTCTGCGGCCCTTTGGGGAAGGAGACCCTTTCTGGGCACTGGCCTTCCCTTTGGAAGACTCTGGGACTCTTAAGGTTGAATCCGAAAATTTTGATTGATTAAAAGTTCAGCAACTTTTAATCCCTTAAACATCTGGGGCAATGCTTTGATTTATGTTCTAGACAATTCCTGACCTGTTGCTCCTTGTAATTCTTCCTGTGGGATGTGGGACTTCTATTTTTTCTTTTGCCAAGACAGAATATTTCTGGCTTAGCCAAATGCTTGTGTTTTGCATAAGTTATGTGTCTGGGTGGTGGTGTAACTTGATAGTTTCCAAAAGTTGTCTTTGAGGGTCTGTTGCATTGGAGAGTTGAAGTTACTGGTCTGTGCCTGTCAGTTCAGGCAGCAGCACTAATACCCCTCCTAAAATAGGGAATGCAGCAAGGAACACACAGGGGGCTGCCCAAATTAGTTCTCACTTTAAATAACCTCAGTTCAGAACATGGCTGAGTTACCTAAGATCTGAGGAGAGCCCTGGCCAAGCCAGACTGGCTGAGTCTGTTGCAGGCACTCGTTTCTTTGTGTCCTTCTCAGGACCGGTACTAACCTCGCTGTCCTTGCCAACTTCCTCCCCCTCTCCCAGTATCCCGTGGACATCAGGGAGTCCAGGCCCCGGATTGCCGATGACATGATGAACCTGACCAAGGAATCTGGGGCGATCAGCGATGCCATCACGGGGAAGACCTACATCCCCATGCTGGAAGCAGAGGAAGTGCGCCTTAGCCAGAACCTGCTGGCCCTCTGGAAAAGGAGAGGAGCCTCCTGGCAGGAGAGCCACCCGCTGCCAGTGGACCCTCACAAGGACACCATCCTGTCAGCCATCGAGCAGAACCCTGTGGTGGTGATAGCAGGAGACACGGGCTGTGGGAAAACCACGAGGATCCCGCAGCTGCTGCTGGAACACTACATCCTGGAGGGCCGCGGCGCGCGCTGCAACGTGGTCATCACCCAGCCCCGGCGCATCAGCGCCATCTCGGTCGCCCAGCGCGTGGCGCAGGAGCTGGGGCCCAACATGAGGAAGAACGTGGGCTACCAGGTGCGGCTGGAGAGCAAACCCCCTGCCCGGGGAGGGGCCCTGCTCTTCTGCACTGTGGGCATCCTGCTCAGGAAGCTGCAGGGCAACCCCAGCCTGGAGGGCGTCAGCCACGTCGTGGTGGACGAGGTGCACGAGCGGGATGTGAACACGGATTTCCTGCTCATCCTGCTCAAAGGCATCCAGAAGCTGAACCCCGACCTGCGCCTGGTGCTCATGAGTGCCACGGGGGACAACCAGCGCTTCTCCCACTACTTTGGGGATTGCCCCGTGGTCAAGGTGCCGGGCTTCATGTACCCGGTGAAGGAATACTACCTGGAGGAGATCCTGGCCAAGCTCGGCCGGCACCGGCACCGGCACTACGAGATCAAGGTGGGTGTGCAGCGTTGGGGGGGAGCTGTCCCCCTTGGATGGGGCACTGGCTTCTGGCCTATCAGCAGGGGGAGAGTTTGGGCCTGGAACTGCTCCTGCTTCCCTGTGGTTGTTGGATGCTGTTTGCTGAGCTTTAATTCCATGTCAGTCCTCGTGAGGTGTAGTCAGCAGAACCCCAGAGTATTTTGATTAAATTATGCATAAAGATGACTTCACCTTGGGGTCAAGTTGCTTTTGTCTCCCTTGAATGGGAAGTTTGATGTTTGAGTAGGCTGAGAGCTCGTTGCTGTGTGTACACAGACACAGAGTTGAGTGTTTGCACACCCTGGGCAAGCCTGGCCCAGGACTGGGATGGCTGTGGCTTCCAGCACTGTTACCTCAGTGCTCACCGTCCCGCATGACTGAATGTCCTGATTGCTGCTTTCTGCAACTGGTCCGACTGTTCCTCTGGAAAATGCCCTCCAGACGTGTGCTGTGCTCTGGGTAATCCTACACCAGTGGTGGGTCATGGAGTCACTGAGGTTGGCCGGCATCTCCAGACGTTTTCTGGTCCAACCTGCCGGTCTGGAGTCCGTCAGCCCATTTTTCCAGCCTGGAGAGATCCCTCCCTGTGGCTGAGCAAGTGTCTGGAGTATCAGCCACTTCTCCCAGTCCTGGATCATCAGCAAACTTGCATGGGGTATCCCAATGCCTCCAGGGCATTCTTTCTGTTTCTGCTGTGGCAGGGATTTTATCTGAGCTTTAATGGTCTGTTCCAAATTCCTGAGGGATACAGAAGCTGCTGCTCAGAGCCTGGTGGATTTGAACTCCCAGGTTCACGTGGCACCGTTTTGTCCACAAAAATCTCATTGTTTCTGTTACTTGTGAGGTGCTGTTCAGCAGAGGTGCACAGATCTCAGCTCTGAGATTCGGACAGTGGGAAGGGACTGTGCAGTCTCTGTGCACAGCAGGGGAAACTGGCAGCAGTTGTGACCAGAGCAAGTTCCAGATGGAGCCCAGACCAGGCTCCTGGCTCCAAGTCCTGGGCAGGCTGTCCGAGTGCAGGCGTTTGCTGTCTGCAGAAGGTGCCCTGGAGGTGCCCCTGTGCTGTGTGCTGACACCTCCCTGACCTGCCTGTCCTGTTCTACCCAGCAATCCGACGATGAGTGCGTCCTCGACCTTGACCTGATCACCGACCTCGTGCTGCAGATCGATGCCCATGGAGAGCCAGGTGGGTCCTGCCTTGCCCCGAGCTCTTCCTTTTGCTGGGGGAGAGGAAGGGAGCCCCTCCAAAGCTTTTGCAGAGACACCACAATGGTGAGCCTCTCGTGCAAGGGCTCCTTGAATTCCTGCTGATCCAAGTGGTCTCGAGCCATGTGGCATGAACAAATTCGGAGTGTTTGGCTAAGACAGGATTGGACTCCTCAGTGTCCTGGGCAGCTGTTCCAGGACTGTCTGTGTTCCAGCACTGGCAGCCTTGCACTGCACAGTTGCCTTTTGTGTTGGAGCCCCATCCCTGTCAAATACCCTTTCCTGCAAGGTGATGTTTTTGGGAAGAAGGTGGCAGGACTCTCAGGTCCAAGAGATTTAAGTGTTTCAAAGCTCATGGCTATTCACTGTCAAACTCCAGGTAGCCTGGTTGCTTTCTGCCCTGGAAACTTGTGTTTCCAGCTGGGGAAAAGCACTTGGATTTCGAGGCCGTGTGTTCTTAATGCCGGTGTGTTCCAGGTGGGATCCTGTGCTTCCTCCCGGGCTGGCAGGAGATCAAAGGGGTGCAGCAGCGGCTGCTGGAGATGCTGGGTTCGCAGAACAGCCGCTACCTCGTCTTGCCAGGTGAGAGGGCAGGGCCAGCCCCTTCTTCCCAGGATTCGGGAGAATCTGGGACAATTGGCTCGATGTGCCCCTTCAGCTTTGCTCTGGTAGTGAGCTGGTGAGCTTTGATGTCCCAGCTGTGTAATGGTGTGTGGTACGTGTGAGTAACTCCTCCTAGCAGAGGCTGAGTAACTCCTGTGTGTGATCAAAGAGAGTGGCTTCCCGTTTGCCTCCAGCAATTCGGAATTAGGCAAGGGGAAAGCAGCTCAGTTCTGCAGGGCTGTAGCTGCACGCTGAGCCTGCACAGAAAAGATTTCAGGACCTGTTCTGTGGGATGCAGGTGGACCCAGAGCTCAGCTTTGATCAGTGGATTTAACATTCCTTGCCCTAGGAGGAAATTTATAACAAAAGCCAGTTTTGCTCTGCAAAGCTCTTAAGGGTTTTGGCATTTTTTGTTTGTTTTTTAGCAGCTCTGCCTATTCAGTGTCAAACCAGGCCAGGCAGGAGCAGAGCTGTGAGCAGCTGGGCTGTTAATAAGTGCAGGTGTTGTTTGGTGGAAAGTGCCTGCTCTCCTCTGCCGCTGCTGGGGATTCCTGTGCGTCGCTGAGCTGTGACAGGGCAAAGCTGGGACACGGGACAGCCACGGGCCCTTGCTGAGAACCACTTCTGCTAGAGTGGACCCAGGTGGCAGTGAGGATTCTCCGTTCCCCTGCCCCAGGGGACTTCTGAGGAGGGGCAGCTGCAGAACAGGACTGTGGGAGGGAGTGGAGTTTCTGCCAGGGATATTCCTCGGGTGCTCTGGGACAGGAGGTGAGCGGAGCTCCTGCTGCTACTGAGCCACAGGTTGAAGCAACTGAAATGAGGCCTTCCTGACTGACTTGTGGAAGATTTTTCCAAGGATCTGGCCGGCAGGAAGCTGGCCGTGACCATTGGCAGCTGGTGTCCCCGTTTCTGCCCCCCGTTTCCAGACACGGGAGGTGATGGTACAAGGGAACCTCAGCCGGGCGGGACTGACTCTGCTTTGATTTCCCAGTGCACTCCAACATCCCCATGATGGACCAGCAGAACATCTTCCAGAGGCCTCCACCAGGCGTCAGGAAGATTGTCCTGGCCACCAACATCGCGGAGACCTCCATCACCATCAATGACATCGTGCACGTGGTG
Organism: Gymnorhina tibicen; assembly: GCA_013399875.1. Classification (NCBI taxonomy): domain Eukaryota; kingdom Metazoa; phylum Chordata; class Aves; order Passeriformes; family Artamidae; genus Gymnorhina; species Gymnorhina tibicen. Next base: position 46,469 of record VXAZ01005986.1, on the reverse strand, counting down.
GACAGTGGCACGCACAAGGAGGAGCGCTACGACCTCAAGACCAAGGTACTGCTGCCTTGCTGCGGCTGACTCATCTGGGACACTGGAGCAGGGGGCTGTGGTCAGAGGAATGTTTGAGGTGCTATTAAGGGGATGATGGAGCTGCTTCCCATTTGGCCCATGGGGCACGGGTGTTGTGTCCCTGTTTGGGGACAGTGTTTGATGCCTTGTCAGTGTTTGCTGTGTCCAAGCTCTGGGCCAGGTTCCCCATCAAATTCTGAGTTTTTTCAAACTAATTTAAGGCAAATCCTACTCCCTTCCCAGCTCTCTGTTTCACCATAGAACATCTGTAGCTTTTCTGTTTGCTTTCAGCGTTTTTCTATGATTTCATCAAAAACCTTCCACAGGCCCTCGCAGGGCAGCCCTGACCCGTTAGATCCTGCTCTTGTTTCCAGCTCTCCTGGCCCAATCCCGTAGCCTGTTCCTCAGCTTTCTGAGGGGGATCTGCTGCCCCCGGGCCCGTTCCTGGCAGTGCTGGGCCCCAGGAAGGCTCTTGTTTGTACGCCTTAGTAAGAAGGTGAAGGCAACTGTGCTGCTGTTGCTGTTGGGAGAAGGAATTCCAGCAACATCCCTCTGCCCCTGTTCTAGAGCATCATCTCCCAGGGCCAGGTGGTCATTCACACCTTGGAGCAGTTCTGGTTTAAACCCAACCCTTTGATATTGCTCAGTTTTATCCCAGTTCAGAATGCAGCCCCCGAGGCAGGGCTGGGATGGGGAGCCCTGGGATGGGGCCTGGGACAGGTGTCCAGCAGGTGGCATCTGGGTCCCATCCATGCAGCCCCGGCGCTGCTGCTGGACAGAGACTGGCACTGCAAGAGGCAGGAGAGTGGGAAAGGCTTCCCTGGTCCTGTGGGACCATTTACCAGTTGTGAGGAGTCTTGAGTTCTCTTGGCTGGGTGGAAAGATGGCAAAGGGAGGGACTTTGGATAAGGGCCTGGAGTGACAGGACAAGAGGGAATGGCTTCCCACTACCAGGGGGCAGGATTAGATGGGATATTGGGAAGGAATTCTTGGCTGTGAGGATGGCGAGGGGCTGGAATGGATTTTCCAGAGAAGCTGTGGCTGCCCCCAGATCCCTGGCAGTGTCCAAGGCCAGGCTGGACAGGGCTTGGAGCAGCCTGGGACAGTGGGAGGTGTCCCTGCCCGTGGCAGGGGTGGAATGGGATGGGCTTTAAGGTCTTTTCCAGCCCAAGCCAGTCTGGGATTCCATGGTGTGAGCAGGACAGAGCTGTGGCAGCGCTCACCCTGTTCCTGTCCCCGCAGGTGTCCTGCCTGGAGACCGTGTGGGTGTCCAAGTCCAACGTGGTGCAGCGGCGCGGGCGCGCCGGGCGCTGCCAGTCAGGCTTTGCCTACCACCTGTTCCCGCGCAGCCGCCTGGACAAGATGCCCACGTACCAGGTGCCCGAGATCCTGCGCACGCCCCTGGAGAACCTGGTGGTGCAGGCCAAGATCCACATGCCAGAGAAAACGGTGAGCACGGCTGGCTGCAGGGACTGAGCAGGGTTCACGGGGCCCCGGGGACAGGAGCCGGAAGAACCTGGAGTGCTGATTGCTTGAGTTCTTGCTTTGCTAAACGTGGTGCTGTCCAGGGAAGCTCAGACCAGGAAATGTGTAGATCCCTGAGATTACAGAGTGTGTCTGGAAGACTGAAGGAATGGAGAGGGCTGAGCTCATATCCCTGGAGGCAAACAAAGAGGGAATTGTGTTGCAGTCTGGGTTCCCGAGGGCTCTCCCACGTAACTGTATGGGAAACAGGCTCACTTTTTCTCTTGTCCCTTCCCTGCTGTGTTGCAGGCAGTTGAATTTCTCTCCAAGGCTCTGGACAGCCCTGACATCAAAGCTGTGGATGAAGCCGTGATCTTGCTGCAGGAGATTGGTGAGTTAGTTCTGTGTCCTGGAAACATGTTCGCTGTCTAAACAGGGGAAGTGGGACTTTGCACAGCCTGCTCTGGGGCAGATGGGCAGGATTGTCCCTGGATGGGGATGGTAGTTGATAGTGACTTTCCCAAACCGTGTGCCCTGTGCTGTTTTATTTCCCACACTGCTTTGCTTAAAAATTGGAGATAACTTCCCAAGGTTAAAAAAAAAAAGGGGAGGTGAAAGAAAGAAGGGAAGTGGTGATCTGGAGTTCAGGGCTGGGCCTTGTTGATGGTCCTGTGGCTGTGACAGCTGTTTCTTTGTCCTAAGCTCAGTTAGACCTGGGCGGTTCCGGGTGCTTATTGCAGGCCCCTGTCCTTGTGCCTCTTCTGGAGGTCACCCCAAATCTTCCCAGCCCTGGCAGTTCCCAAATCCCGTGTTCTGGCTGCCCTGGGAGCTGATGGATGTGCCACTTGGGTGTCTCTCCTGCAGGAGTGCTGGACCAGCGGGAAGCCCTGACCACTCTGGGCAAACGCCTGGCCCAGATCTCCACGGACCCTCGGCTGGCCAAGGCCATCGTCCTGGCCTCCATCTACCGCTGCCTCCACCCCCTGCTGGTGATCGTGTCGTGCCTGACGCGGGACCCCTTCAGCAGCAGCCTGCAGAACCGCGCCGAGGTGGACAAGGTGAGGAGCCCCCCCGGCACAGGCGGGGAGCGGGGGGCCGGGGGCTGCCCGCGGCTCACTCGTGCCCCTGTCCCAGGCCAAGGCCGTGCTGAGCCGGGAGAGCGGCAGTGACCACCTGGCCTTCGTGCGGGCGGTGGCGGGCTGGGAGGAGGTGCTGCGGCGCAGGGACAGCCGTGCCCGGGACAACTACCTGCAGGACTATTACCTGTACGGGCCCAGCCTGCGCTTCATCAACGGTGAGTTCGGGGCCATCCTGCCCTCCCCTGGCCCCACACGGCTGCTGCACAGGGAGGGACACGGGGCACAAAAAGGCCGTGCTGGGCCGGCGACCGCGGTACCGGGCAGGGTCTGGCCTTGGCCCAGGACAGGTCTCCTGTCCCGGCTCGGGCTGGTGCTGCCCTGCCAAGGTGACTCATTCCATGGGGGAAAGGAGAGGGTGAATCTCATCCCTGGGGCTGTCTGCTCCCTCCAGGCCTTGTCAAGCAGTTCTCTGAGAACCTCTACGAAGCCTTCCTGGTGTCGTCCCCGTCTGACTGTACCATGCCCTCATCCGTGTGTAACCAGTATAGCGAGGAGGAGGAACTGGTCAAGGGCGTCCTCATGGCTGGGCTCTACCCCAACCTCATCCAGGTACTGGCGCTGCCATCGCTCTCGGGGGATTGCTGTCACAGCGGGTGGCACCGGGAAGTGCTGAGGTGCCAGAGATGCTTCTGCTCTCTTGGGAATGAGTGTCCAAGCCAGGCTTCCTGCCCTGTGCTCTGGCCTGTGTTCCAGTGCTGTCTCTGATCCCCACTCATGAGGAGTGGCCACTCTGGTTTGTGTGGGTCATGCTTGGGTTCTTGTCACTTGGTCTGGGAATCACCGAGTGGCATTTTTCTCCTGTTTGCTGCCGGAGGTGGCATCTTCCTCCTCCTGTTGTCTGTCCCGTGCCTGGCACCGAGTGACTGCCAGGTGTGGTCACCCCGGGAATGCACTCCACTAAGCTGTGGGGCTCCTGGCAGTGGAGGGACATCATCCCCCTCCCCCCCGGGGCTGTGAGAGGGGTGACATGCAGTCAGAGGGGTGGCTGTGGCTGCCGGTGCAGGCTGTGACGGTCCCCTCCCGTGGCAGGTGAGGCAAGGCAAGGTGACGCGCCAGGGGAAGTTCAAGCCCAACAGTTACGCGTACCGGACCAAGGCCGGCACCGTGCTGCTGCACAAGTCCACCATCAACAGGTGGGTGAGCGGGGACGGGGGTCCCGGGGGGCAGCGGCTGTGCCAGCCCTGCCGGGCTGACGGAGCTGCTCCTGCAGGGAAGCGTCCAAGCTCTACAGCCGCTGGCTCACCTACTTCATGGCCGTCAAGTCCAACGGCGGCGTCTTCGTGCGGGACTCGTCCCAGGTGCATCCGCTGGCCGTGCTGCTCATGACCGACACCGACATCCACGTGCGAGGTGAGTGCTCCGGGGGCGCCCGGCCTGCTCCAGCTGCTCCCTGGCCCCGGTTCCTGCTTCCCAAGGCTCTCGGGCTGGGCACGTGTTGCCGTGGTGGGGCCGTGGAGGTGATGGTTCGTGAGCTGTTCCTGGCTGCTGCTCTGCGGGGAGACAAAGCCAGCCCTGGCAGGCTGAGCCTTAGGGCCGTGCCTGGAGCATCCTGGGGAAGGAGCTGAGCTGGCAGGATCCCCCTTGCCCCCGGGGACGTGTCCCTTCAGCCCGTGGGGTTGTGGCAGTGCTGCAGTCGGTCTCTAGCCCGCGAGCTCAGTAGCGCTGCGCCGTCAGTCACCTCGTGTGGGAAACGGGGACCGTCCCAGTGTGTGCTCAGAGCTGCCTGGCTTTTGCGGGAGCTGTCGGCCCAGTCGAGTCCTCGGACCAGGCTAAAACGAGTGCGGGGAGGCGCTGCCGCAGGGGCAGCGGAGGAGCCCGAGCAGCCCCGCTCACGCGCTCTCCCTCCCCCAAGATGACGGCTGGCGAGCGACGGTGTCCCTGACGGACAGCGACCTGCTGGTGCTGGAGGGGGACTCCTACACCATCCGCCTGCTGCGCGACTTCCGCGTGTCCCTGTCCAAGATGGTGGAGACGTGCCTGTGCTACGAGATGGCCGCGATCCCCGGGGACCTGCACCACCAGCACAGCCAACTGCTCGACATCCTGGTGGATCTGCTCAAGGGCCCTCCCGGCAGCTTCGGCTCGTAGGCGGAGCTGCAGCCTCGTGTGGGGACTTGTAATTTGTATAAAGATGTTCACAAATGTTTATTTAAATAAAGTTCTATTTATCCCTTGTGAAGTCATCTCTCTCCATCCTAGAAGATTAATGTTGTCTGAATCTCCTGCTGTTGGCTCCGTGCATGGTCACCGCGTGGGAAGAGCAGCGCAGTCCCGCCGGGAATGGACTGGGAGCGCCGACGGACCCCGGCGCGAGCTCCGTGGATGCCCACCCGCCTCCTCCGCTCATCCCAGCGCCAGTCCCTGACTGGGAACAAGGACACGGCTGCTGCGGGCCCTCCTCCGCCCCCTCCCCACGGGGCCGGGCTGGAGCCGCTCTGGGGCCAGAGCCGTTCCGGGCTCAAGAGGAGGACGGATGTCCCGGCTGTGCCAGGATCGTGGATCCAGCAGCTCCGGCAGGGAGGGGATCGCTGATCGTTGTCTCTCCGCTCTCCACATGGAGGAAGCCCCGAAAGCACCGGATGGAGAGGAATTCCACGCGGGATCCGAGGGGCCCTGCCAGCCCCAGCACAGTCGTGGCGTCTGAGTGTGAGATGTGACTCGTCCTTCCCAACCTGCCTGTACTTCTCGTCCTCTTGCGTTTTTCCTGATTTTTTTTTAAATTCCTGTTCTCCCCACGTGGAGGAGGCCGGATCCCTGTCCCTTGTGCAACACAGGACGTGATTGTAGCTGCCAGGCTGCCTGTGAGCGCCGCTCCTGCGGGAAGCCGGGAGCAGAGGCACAAAATCCTTTGTTTTCTATGAACAGGGACCATATTTCTGTGGAAGGAGGATTGCGACAGGCACAGCACTCACTGAGGAATCTGGAGTTTAATCCCAGCTTTGCCTTGGATTCTCTGTCCGAAGAAGACAGTGACCTACCTCACAGGGCTGTTGTGAGGGTCGGGGTTTGTAACGGGAGCCCTCGGGCCCAGGGCTGTGCCCCCCCGGGGCCTGGGCTCCTTTCTTTTTATTCCCATTTCTTACGCTCTTTGTACCTGCAGCCGGGAATGGGAGCGAGGCCGTTTCCATGGCTCAGGGGCTCCTGCCCCGCGCCCCCCGGGGCCACCCTTTGGTTCTCCCAGTTGTACCATTTCAGTTACTGCTCATGGGCTTTAAGGCGCCGTGGCTGTGCCAGCACAAGGCCCGGGGGGGCCCTTCCGGGGCTCCGCTCCCCCCGGCCATGGGGACGCCGGCGCGGGGCCCTCGGAGTCCTGCAGCCTGGGGTCACTCCAAACTGCTCATCTTCATTTCACTTGCTTGAGGTTGTCACTATTATTTGACCAGTGTTTGTTTCTTTTGGCCTGTATAATGGGCAGTATGGTTTTCCCTTCCAGCAGGTTTAAAAAAAAGAAAAAAAAAGACAAAAAAAAAAAAAGACTAAGCTATTGTCTAAATGGTTCCGAACTAGTGTGATATTGGGATACTTCCGTGGCTGTTATGTGATACTGGATCTTTTTACAACATAGATTAAAGACAATAAAAAGGGATAGAGTAGGAACTGCCTCTGTCCTCTTCATTCTTTTTCACTCCATTTTTTTTCTGCAAAGTTTGGAATTTTGTGCTTTTGCCTGGGTAGGGAAGAGCAGCACCAGCCGCTTCTCTGCTGAGAGAGGTGCAGAGCTGCCCTGGGGCTGTGGGGGAGCGAGGGGCTGCAGGGCCCTGCTGTGCCCCCACACCGGCCCCAGCCACCCGGAGGGGACAGTGGCTGTGGGCACAGGGGGCGGGCACTGAGGGGGTGCTGCTGGGGTGAGATGTGTCCTGGTGCTGCTGGTGCCTGGAGAACCCAGCCCAGCATGTCCCAGTGCCCAGGAAAACCGACCCAGAGTGTCCCAGTGCTGCCCATGCCTTGAGGAAGCCAACCCGTGTGTCCCAGTGCTGCCCATGCCCTGTGTCTGGGGGAGCTGGGGATGTTTCCACAGCAGCGCTCAAGGAGGGACCGAGGAGCACAGGAACCTGGACCTTGGGTCCCAGTCCTGTTTGGGGTCTCAGGTCATGTCCAAGCCAGGGTGGGAAACCTTGCCTTTATCTGTGTGAGTGCCCAGGGGCACCTCCTGGGAGGTGCTGGTGCCCTCTGGCTGTGCCATTTGCGTTGGCTGTGCCCGCCGTGCCATGGGCACCGAGGGCTCCCGCAGGCCACCGTGTCAGCCCAAAGCCCCCTCCCCTCTGAGCCCAGGCTTGAGGAGCAAGGGATGGGAATTCTCTCGTGGCTGAAATCAGAGACACCCGAATTCCTTCAGCCCCTTCCTTAGCGCTCTGCCAGCACCACCTCAGGTGCCCCAGACTGTGCCACCGCCCCCCGCCCGGCCCTCCCGCCCCACAGAGTCACACCAGCCTGAGGAGGAACATCTAGAAGCTTTATTTCAACCCTTTACAATAGTAAGAATCACAACATCAAGTCAGGAAATGTTGCTAAGGAGACGACGCTCTTACAGCCCCCGGGGAGGGGAGACACAAAGGCAGAAGCAACCGGTGGGTTCCCCCCTGGGCCGGGGGCTCTGCCCCGGCCCCCCCAGAGCTGTTGTCTCACACCAAGCACTGACCTCCCCTCCCCAGCCCTCGCCTCCCCCACCACGGCGCAGGGACAGGGGAGTCTCCCCCTCCTCGGGCACCCCCTGCAGAATAATCCTATGACACAAAATAATAATAATACGTCACATTTAGAGAACACGTCACGCGCTGCTCACGCCTCACAACAGCCCGGTGAGGTAAAATTGAATCCCCCCCACCTTTGCAGATGGGGAAACTGAGGCAGAGAGGTTGAGTGGCTTCCCGAGACCACGGAGGGAGCCAAGAGCCGGGATCACCCTCCGGGGTGCTGCGCCCCGAGCCCTCTCCCCCGGCCGCACCGCCCCCCACCCCGCGGGCACTCCCCTCGCTCCTGACTCGGGGTTCTACGGTGCGGGACAGCGGGAGCGGGGGGTGCCGAGCGCTGGGCTGGGGGCAGCGCGACGGGCGCGGGGGAGCCTCGTGTGTGATCTCGGCCGGCAGGACCCGTGCGAGGAGGGCGGAAGGCGAACGCTCCCTGGGCTGGAGCTCGGGTGGGGAGGAAGGGAGGGAGGAAGGAGAGCCGGAGCCTTCAGAGCCCTTTCCATGCTGCTGCCTCCCGGAGCCGCTTCCCCCCCACCCGCCGGCTCCGCGGGCCACGAGGCCTCGGGGGGACACTTCTCCCGGGCCTGGAGGCTGCTGGGCCCCCCAGCCACGGCCACTCGGCCTTGAGTGACATTTCTCCCGGGCCTGGAGGCTGCTGGGCCCCCCAGCCACGGCCACTCGGCAGGGCCGGTACCGACGGCGGCCGCGGCTCCGCAAGGACTCGGCCCTGCCCTCAGGGGAGCCCCGTCACCCACAGGACGCCACCGACACCAAACTCCAAGAAAACTAGAAATTGCCTAAACAGGAACACTCGAGGGTCCCGGGCCCCTCTCACACACCGACACTACGCGGGGACAACGCGAGGGCAGCGTAGAGAACTACATTCAGTTTGCGGCCGGGAGCCCACAAACTCGGTTACTTGAATGTACTTAACAGTATAAAAAGCCCGAAGTAACTGTATATGCCACTGATACGCCGGGAGACGCCGGGCTCCGGCTGCTGCCGGCCGGGGGAGGCTCCCACCCGGCGGGACCCCAGCGCCTGCCGGGGTGGAGCTCCCGCCCAGCCCCGGCCCGGCCCGCGCCGCTCCCTCACCGCCCCTCCGGCAGCTCAGCCCCTCCAAAACCTCGTCCTGAGCTCTGCCGGGGCCTTTGCTGAGCATCCTGCCCGGGGCGAGCCACCAGCGCCCGCCTGGCCCCGCTCAGCCCCTGCCCAGCCCACAGCCCCCCAGCGCAGCCAAAGCCAGGGCCCCCGGCGCCAGCTCAGGACATGAACGTGTACATTCAACTTGCATCTCATTCAGAGCACAACTCCTATTTTTCCCCGGATTTGCTGCCTCCAGCCCTCGATGGAGTCTCCGGCGCCCGCAGCCCCTTCCCACGCGCGGCCCCCCAGCAGCGTTTAAGGTCTCAGCACTACCCAGCTCATCCCACCTCTCCAGACAGGAACCTAAAGTCATTCCCACCACACACGGCTCCTTCCCAGGCTAGCAGTATGTACAGCTGCTTCCTCGAAATAAAAAAGAAATCCATATTAAAACTGAAGCTGTCCTAGAAACATCACAGCAAACTAGTGTATCTGGATTTAGTTCGTCAGCTAAACACAGGCACAACAAGTGTTAGAGAAGTGGCACAGAAGCACAGGCCGGGGGCTCAGCTGGGCCGGGGTTTGGGCAGGGACAGGCCTGGGCACCGCACGCAGCCACCACCGCCCGGCCGGGGCCGCCCAGCGCTCGGGAAATCAGGAAATCGGATAAAAGCAATGCAGGGAGAAGGTGACGTCACTGTCCCTTTGCAGCGGGGCAGGGCTTGTTTGCTTTTTGCAATCTCAGAAGATAAAGTGCAATGTTGCCACTTGCTTTCCTCCTGCAGTCCCTGAACTGGGACCCGGCTGCCTCGCTTTGCCCGGGGCCTCACCTGGGCATCCCGGGAATCTCATCCCGGGGAATCTCATCCTGGGGCATCCCAGGCCACCACAGGCCTGGGGTGCTCCAGGAAGGGCAGCAAGAGGAATGCGACATCTCAGCCTCCACCTCCTCTTTGGTTGCCCAAGAACATCTCCAGCTGCTGCCCATCGGCACACCCTGCTCCCAGCGCCCCTGCCCGGCCCGTGAGCCTGGAGCTCGGCTCCAGCCTGTGCCGAGACCACCCTGGCTGCTCACAGGCCTGGAACCAGGCTCCAAGAATGGAACCCGGCTCCAGACTGGGAACCAGGCCCCAGACAGAGAACCAGGCTCCAAGAAGGGAACCAGGCTCCAGACTGGGAATCAGGCCCCAGACTGGGAACCAGGCTCCAAGAAGGGAACCAGGCTCCAGGCCAGGAACCAGGCTCCAGACAGGGAACCAGGCTCCAGGCTCACAGTCCTGCCGAGGGGCTCACCCTGCTCCTCCTCTCCTCTCCTCTCCTTCAAATTTTCCCTCAGTTCAAGTGTTGGAAAAAATCAACCAAACCAAAGCCAAGGCTGCCAAGCTGAAGCTGGTGTGTAGAATTTAGCAGTAAAGAAAGAAGGAAGCGTCACGGGAGGGCAGTGATATATACCGGGATACAGGGAACGAACAGGGGCTCCGGGGAACGGGCCCGGCCCCGGCCCGGCTCCAGCTCCTCCCCCGAGCGAGGGCCGGGTGGCGGCGGCTGCTCCAGGGAACGCCGGGGACACACAGGGACACACACGGAGGGCAGGGAGCGGCGGCACGGCCGCGTTCCCTGGCTGGGGTCAGAGGGACGTGGGGGGGAGCGGAGAGGTGGGGAGGAGGAGGAGGAGGAGGAGAAGGAGGAGGAAGAGGAGAAGGAGGAAGAGGAGGAAGGGAAGCACTGGGAGGTCTCTGGGTATATATAACCGCCCCTTTCAGGTGCAAATCTGCATCGCTCATTTAAATTTGTATTCAGATGAAAAAGCACTTATGAAACTACCAGACGACTTTGATGCAAACTAGTACATTTTAATGCCATTTTATTAGAAATCATGCAAACTTTAATATAAAAAATACAAGTGCAATAAGAATCTTTGTGTGTAAATACAGATTCCGGGTTATCGTGTCATTGTCGGCTTCCCAAAGAAATATTCCCACAAGCAGGAGAAGCTGCAGGCTTCCCTCTGTCCCCTCCTGGAGCAGCCCCCCTTAGCACACGCCTGGTTCAGTTCTCTTTGATCCCAGTGTTTTGTTATTCTGCTCTCTCTTTTTTTTTCTTTACTTTAGTTTGACCACCCAAGAACGCTTTTGTTTTGTTTTGTTTTAATTTATTTACATTTCATTTCTTTAGTGTCATTTGAAATGAGGAGCTCCAAGAGTGGTTAAATCTCCTTCCTAGTCAGAGCTGCAACTCCCTGGCACCAACCCTGCCCTGCTGCCCCGCCGAGGGCTCCCGGCCTCATCCCGGGATGAGCGCTGCCCTTCGCCCTGTTCCCTGCTGCCTCCACGGCCCTGCTCATCCCGACGCTCGGGTCCCCCATCCATCACCCCACTAAAACCACACACACCCCACACACCCCCCACACACCCACGGACCTGCTGCAGCCTCGGAACTCCCGGCCTGCGCCCTCCTGCCCCGCCACGGCCGCCTCCTGCCTCCCTCAGCCTCGGCCCTGGAAAAACGGGAGAGATCCCAGGGCTCGGCCGTGCCGTTAATAAATAAACCACCTTTGCAGAAGGCACCCCGGGGAGGGCTCACGAGCATCAATTAACACATCTCGAGGTCAACACAGGCTCCACCTGAGCTCTCACAGCAAGTTTGCCCTTTACACATTCCTGTGCCTTTCGTTCCAGACATGGCTTAATCCCATGAACTCGCTCCAACGTTTTAAAACATTAAAAAAAAAAACCCCAAACAACAACAAAGAAGTTACAATGGCTGGATATGTCAGTAAGAAGCCAGCACGGCAGCAGCGGTTAAATGTCCCTACTCTCCTACGGGTCGAAAAGAAGGAAAGAGAAAAGGAAACTTAGCACGGGTTCGTAACACGATAAATCATCAACACTTCGTCACAAAGAATAAAAGGTTCAAGTCAACAGTTAAAACAGCCTAACGAGTGTGGAGGGGATTTATCAGCATCCCACAGGCGGCAGAAACTGAAGCGGCGAGGAGGGAAGGGGTTAAAAAAAGAGACAGAAAGAAAGATCACAGCTTATCCCTGTTAACTCGGCCTGGCCTCAGCCCGAACCCCGCAGGGCTCTGCTCCGTCCCCGCCGCTGGCACAGCCCGGGAGCCGCTCGGGCCCGGCCCCGGCGCGACACCAACACTCGAGAGCCCCCCCAGGCCAACGGGACGGCGCGGAGAGGGAGGGGAGCCCCTTTCCGGCCGCCGAGGGACCCCCAGCCCGGGCGGGGCCGGGCCCCCGGGACGCTCCGAGCTCCGGAGAGGCCCGGCCCGCGGAACACCGTCCCCTTCCCACCTAAAGCCAGAGCCGGGTTAAGAGAGCCAAGCTGGGGTCCCCGGGGCGCGTGGAGCGGGGCCGGGGGTCACAAGCCTTGCTGGGAGGGCGCGGCCGGGGGCGCCGGCGGCGGCAGCGGTGACGGGGAGGCGACGGAGCCCAGGCTGTCGCTGGCGGAGGTGCTACGCCGGGGGCAGGTGCTGCTGGAAAGGGTGGGGGGTTTGGAGACGACGATTTCCGCTCCGTGGTCCGTTCGAGCCTTGGCCTTCGCACGGAACGTCAGCTTGTGAGACTCAATCTGCAGCGACACAAGGGCAGGGGACAAGGGGACGCGGGGAGAGGAGGAGACAAGGGACAGGAGGGGAATGGAAGACGATACCATAATGTCATCATTAGATGCCTGGAAGATAAAAGGCAATTTTCTGAATTAAAAGAAAGGCACCACGACCCTGCAGACGTCGCTACCAGCGGTGGGGGCTGCGGTGGCAGCGACGCCGCCGTGCCCGGGGCTGCCGGGCTCCCTCCCCCCGGCTCGGGCGGGGCCCGCGGGCACTTACTTGTTTCTTGGATGTGAGTGTCGAGGCTCTGCATTTCCCTTTGGTCGGCGGTGCTGAGGGCGGCCAGGGCCGGCCCCACGCCGTTCTCCCGCAGCGCGGGGGCCGCGGGCACCGGGCCCGGCCCCGGCCCCGCTCCGTTCGCCGGCGGGAGCTGCTCCGGCTCCGCGCCGCCCTCGGCCTACAATGACAATCGTGGGCACGGGTCAATAGCGACGGGGACGGTGGGGAGGGTCGCAGGGACGGGAGGTGATGGCAGCGGGAATCTCCGCTCCTGGGAAAGCAAATCCTGCCCGGCCCTGCGGGGTCTCACAGACCCCGGGGCCCTGGAGCTCAGAGCCTGCTCCCTCACGCACAGATGGACAGCCTGGGACACGGCCCAGGGACCGGCACCGGGGCCAGGGAATGGCACCAGGGCCAAGGAACAGCACCAGGGCCAGGGACTGGCACAGGGACCAGGGAATGCCAAGGACAAATCCCAGTGCTCCGGGGCCGAGGGCTGGAGGGTGGGGTGGGGTCACTGCTGTGACACCGGATCATGACCTGGGGACACCCAGAGCAGCTGTGGCTGCCCTGGATCCCTGGCAGTGCCCAAGGCCAGGTTGGACGGGGCTTGGAGCAGCCTGGGATAGTGGAAGGTGTCCCTGCCCATGGCAGGGTGTGGAATGGGATGATCCTCAAGGTCCCTTCCATCCCAACCCTCTCCAGCATTCCGTGTTTCTAACACATGGTGGGTCCCAAGCCAGGAAGGCCTCGTTCACACAGGGAGCCCCTTTTCCCTCGATGCTGAGCCATGAACCAGGACTGTGACTTCAGAGAGAATCCCATCCTGCTCTGATCTCACACCAGAGCTGCTCATCCCACCTGAAGTCACCGCCTTTTACCGGCCCTGGAGGAGAGCTGAGCCCTCCTGCCCTTGGAGAGGAGTCTGCTGCCCTGGGGGGATCCCGCTGGGAGCGACAGATTCGCTTGGAAAGACACTGGGACAGCACCAACACTGCCAGGCAGTGTCACCACAGACACCCACGGAGATGGGGGAAAACACTCCAAAATCAGACTAGATCTGAACAGGTGAGATTTTGGAACGGGGGTGAAAGCACCGATCACCAGCAAACAGCACCAGTGTACGGACCAGGCATTCCAGGTCACTGGAATTCTGTCACAGAAAGTTCCAGATCCCTCCCAACGCAGCAGCAGCTTCTCCAGCTCCTTCCAGCTTTCCCTGAGCCGTGATTTGCCAGGATGGAGTTTCCAGAAAGGGCTGGAGACAGGAGAGTCCCGACGTGTCCCTAGTGACCATCTCCTCTCCCCCTGCTTTACCAGGAATCACGGAGCACAGGCTCCATCCACTCGGGAACCCCGCTTCCCCTCAGGACTGGCATTGCTGATTTCCAACGCACCCAGGGTTTAACACAACAGCTCCAGCCCAGCTCTGAGCCCTCCCACCACACACAAATCCTCACACAAACCCAGGCTGGGACAACCAGGGGACCCCAGTGCCTTCAGGGGTTTCTCCTGTGTCTGCCTGTCCTGCTGGCAGCTCTGACGCCGCTCCCAGAGGGGTTTTCTCTGCTTCCAGAGCCAACAGCCCATTTTAGAAGCAGCATCTTCTCAGACCTCACATTTGGAGAGGGACTTTTCCCGAGGGCATGGAGTGACAGGACATGGGGGAATGGCCTTAGGCTGAAGGAGAGCAGGGTCAGGTGGGATATTGGGAAGGAATTCCTGGCCAGGAGGGTGGGCAGGCCCTGGCACAGGGTGCCCAGAGCAGCTATGGCTGCCCCTGGATCCCTGGCAGTGTCCAAGGCCAGGTTGGACGGGGCTTGGAGCAGCCTGGGACAGTGGGAGGTGTCCCTGCCTGTGGCAGGGGTGGCACTGGATGATCCTTAAGGTCCCTTTCCAGCAACTCCCTGAGCACAGTTCCCAGCTCCCTGGGGTTGTGCCAGGCCCACACGTCCCTCAGGAAGGGAATGTCCCCTGCCTGAGCACAGATGTCCCATTGCTGCAGCCAGACCTGGCATGTGCAGAGCCAAGGCTGGGGACAGTTTGTGTTCCCGTGGGAGAAGGGCTGAATCACAGCCATGAGAGCTGGGATCTGTCCTCATCCTCACACAAACAGGGAGGAGGGATTGGGCTCGGCGGATCCCTTCCAGCTCCAGATATTCCCTGATTCTGTGAATGCTCTGCCAGGTGCTCTCTCCCAGCACGGAGCACGTGGATCTCACCGGCTTCCCCTGGGTGTAAGGCACTGCAGCCCCTCTGCTGGGCTCACAGCCTGCAGCGATCCCTGCTCTCCATTCCCAGAGGAAGGATGGAGATGGGCAGTGCCAGCCCTCGGGAATGCCCGGCAGGTTCCGGCACCCCGAGCTGGGTCCCAGCTCTCTCCTTTCCAACCAGCCTCATCCCGGGCTCCAGCCTCACATCCCGGGTGCGCAGCACAGGCTCCAGAAACAAGGAGGCTCTAACAGGCTGTGGTGGAGGAGCTGCACTTCAGGAACAGCAGGAGGACAAGAACTGGACCAAAACCATTCCCTGGCTGTGCCAGATCCCTGCACTCACCTTGACGGCTCCTCCGGCCGGCGAGTGTCCCACGTTGTCCAGAGATCCCACTTTGGCCTGGGCCTTCTCCTTGAAGTTCAGCTTCTGGTTCTCGATTTTGACATCTCCTCCCCCTGCAGGGACAGGGAGCAGGGCTGAGTTTGGGGAAGCCCCCAGCAGTCCCACCCAGGTGTTCCTGTCCCAGCCCTGCCCCAGAGCCGTTGGGGACCCTTTGGAAGAGGGACAGGGCCAGTTCCACATTCACTGGCTCAGCCTCTCCCCAGGAGGAGTTTGGTTTAAAGCTGGAAGACCAGAGTTGGTGATTTCCAGCCGTGCCAGCAAACAGGGCCCTGGGAATGCTGCACATCCAGACACACTGGAGAGATCCTCCCTGGATCTGCTCCTGAGGTTGCCTCCTCCCCAGAGGTGTGAAATGCCACCCCCACCATCCCTCACTGGTGCCATTCCAAGGCTGACTCCTACTGCTCCTGTCCCTGTCCCTGCCCAGGCCTCTCCAGCAGAGCCATCTGTGCACTCATCAGTGCCAGGACACCTCCTGCTCCTCTGTGTCACTGCCTTCCTGCCCTCCTTAGCCCTTCCTGCTGCTGCTCCAGCCCCGGGATGCCCAGGCACCCCTGCCTGCCTGGCCAGCTCCTCCCTGGCACACACCCGACCTGTGGCTCCGCGGGCAGGGAGAGCCTGGGGGGAACTGCAGGAACACCGAAGGCTCAGGAGAACAAGGAGGTCAGAAAAAGAGCTGCAGAATTTTCGCAAGATTTTTCCAGAATGGAATAGATTCCACAGTACTGCAGTTCCCATTAATCACAGAATATGGAATCCTGGCATGGATTGGGTTGGAAGGGACCTTAAGGATCACCAGTGCCACCCCTGCCATGGCAGGGACACCTTCCACTATCCCAGGCTGCTCCAAGCCCCATCCAGCCTGGCCCTGGGCACTGCCAGGGATCCAGGGGCAGCCACAGCTGCTCTGGGCACCCTGTGCCAAGGCCTCCCCACCCTGCCAGGGAACAATTCCTTCCCAATATCCCATCTATCCCTGCCCTCTGGCAGAGGGAAGCCATTCCCCCTTGTCCTGGCACCCAGGCCCTTGGAAATCATCTCTCCCTATCTTTCTTGGCTCCCTTCAGGTCCTGGAAGGCCACAGTGAGGTCACCCCAAAACCTTCTCTTCTCCAGGCTGAACAATCCCAGCTCTCTCAGCCTTTGCTCCCAGGGGAAATGCTCCATCCCTCTGACCATCCTGGTGCCTCCTTTATTGATAAATCAGACTGTGCGCACACCCACAGGTTGGAATCATGGATCTTAAGGATCATTCCAACCCCCTGCATGGCCAGGGCCACCTTTCACTGGCTGCAGGCCAGATTCCAGCAGCTCCTCCAAAGCCCAGCCCAACTCTTGCTCAACACAGCTTTGCTTCCCAGCGACATCATTAAACCCTCGGCCCCCCTCGGAAGCCAAGCCTGGCATGGCCAACGGTGGAAACCAAGGGATCTGGTCCAACGAAAGCAGTTAGACCCCGTGGGAGCGGCTGGCAGGGTGGCAGTGCTTTCACCAGGCCTGGACAAGGGCCCCGACTGTCGCTCCCAGCTCGTTATTTCCGAGCGCCGAGCGCGCAGAGGTCGCGGCCGCGGCGCCGCGTCCCCGACGCCGGAGCGCCCGGAGCCGCTGGAGCGAGGGCTCCTGCGGGAGGGCGAGCTGCTGGAGCCTGGCAGGCTGGGCAGGGCGCGGGGACTCCCCGAGGGGACAAAGACCGGCCCGGGACGCTGGTTCCCAGCCCCGGGCGGCAAACTCCGTCCCCCGTGCGCGGGCCGTGCCGGCGGCAGCGCTCCCGGGCGGAGAAGTGTCCCGGACACCCAGGGGCCGGCCCAGGGCACTCAACTGGCCGGCCCTCAGGCCGAGCCAGGGGCCTCCAGCCCCAGGACCTTGGGCTGGGCACGGCTTGGGGAGAAACCTGAGATTCCCAGGAATTCAGGCAGAGTAATCGCTGTGTTCTCAGGGCGAGTGGGTAATTCCCACACACTCATCCCAGAAAATTCATCAAAGGGCCAGGAGGGTGTCTGTGAGGCAGGAGCTGCCATGGACTCAAGGCTGAAAGGACCCTTGTATGTGCTCTGAAGAACTGGAGGGAATTTCCTTTATCCTTCCATGTTCCATGAACATCCTCGGATGTTCCGAGTGCCCCAAAGCCCTCTGTGAGCATGGATGGAGCTTCCTGGAATGGTCATGGAAGCATCCATGTCTTCCTTCTCAAATGAGCAGGAAAAGCAGAAATGAGTCAAAGCTGTAGATTATCTTCACAGGCAAGAGGACATCCCACATCTCCTAATCCCCCTCTCTGCTCATGAAAGCCCCAGGAACTGTGAAAGAAGCACTTTTAGGAATTTCCAGAAACACTGCGGACACCCCCTGAAAGCACCAAACCCCTAAAACTATTTCAGTCACAATCCAGGACTGTGTTTAAGGGACAAAACCTACAGAGAAATGAGGAAATGGTAAAATTCCTACCTGGCTTATGCTTTATGTTTGCTTTAGATCCACACTTGGAGGACACTTTGGAAAGGTCGACTTTCTTGTTCTGGATCTGCACCTGGGGAGACAAAAAGCAGCAGCTGAGCACAGAGAAACCTCTCCAGACTCTGGAGGCCAAAGCACCACGTTGTGCTTCGTGAGTGCCCCTGCTCTCCCACGTTATTCCTGCAGCTGATTCCCAGGAATCCTTCCTGTGCATTCCGGCCACCGCATCCCAGCGCCGCCGGCAGCGCCGGGGGCACTCGGGGCCGGGGGGGCAAAAGTGAGGGACAGAGCCGAGAGCAGAGAGCAGCACAGAGGGACAGGACCAGGAACGGGGCCGAGCTCAGGGCACAGCAGCCCTGGGAACAGGGACAATGAAAGCCAACTCCGCTGCCACGGTCCCCACACGGCTCCTGCCCAGCCTGGGGACACGGCCGTGGCCTGGGCAGCGCCACGGTCACCAGGCCCGGGGTCACCTCGCAGACCTCCCACTGCAGGGCCAGGGCCGTGCCACCAGCTCCAGCCTCTGCTCTCTGGCATCATGTCCAGCCTGGAGAAGGCTCCTGGGAAAGCTCAGAGCCCTTCCAGGGCCTAAAGGGGCTCCAGGAGAGCTGGAGAGGGACTGAGGACAAGGCATGGAAGGACAAGACACAGGGAATGGCTTCCCCCTGCCAGAGGGCAGGGATACATGGGATATTGGGAAGGAATTCCTGGCTGGGAGGGTGGAGAGGGGCTGGAATGAATTTCCCAGAGCAGCTGTGGCTGCCCCTGGATCCCTGGCAGTGTCCAAGGCCAGGTTGGACGGGGCTTGGAGCAGCCTGGGACAGTGGAAGGTGTCCCTGCCATGGTATCACTGGATGATCCTTAAGGTCCCTCCACTCAAACCAGTCTGGGATTCTCTGAGGGATCACGGTGCCCAGATGGAATGCACTGCTCCAGGAATCCGTCCCTCTCAAAGACCAGAGGTGGGAGCAGCCACCAGCTGGGACCTGCAGGCTCAGAAGTTCTGCTCCAGGTCAGTGCCCAGAGGAAATCCAAGGATTTCCTTTAGAATGCGACAGGAATCCCTTCACCCACCAGCCACCCTAGGAGTTTACTGAGGGTTCTCAGGACAATTTGCCGTAACTCCTCCTTGGGCAGCGCGGATCCTCCTGCTCCGTGTGCACAGGGACGAGCCCCTGAGTGCCCAGGGGGAGCAGGACAGCACAGCTCAGCCTCCTGCCACGGCCCCACGGCCCCAGATCAGTGACACCCTCAAAAGGTCACTCACAGACCCCGATTTGATTTTCCCAGGGGTTGTGAGCCAAGTTACTACAGCTTTAATCACCAGCCCTTGCTTGCTCAGAGCTGGGGTGAGGTTAAGTTTATTCCACAGAACGCACTTTGGTATCTGCTGTTCGTTCCCAGCTCCTGACCCAAGATCCCAGCTGTCCCACCTGCACAGAGGGGTGTGTCTGTGGCACTTCTAACATGAGCTGGGTTTGGGATTGCACTGAGAGAGCCAAACACAGACTCTGGTGCCAGAAACAAACTTTGGAAGTTTGACAGAGGCTCAGGTGGGGAGTGTGAGCCTCAGCTCTTGTTGGCTTTTCTGTCCCTGACCACTTCCCAGTCCATCCAAGCAGGCCAAGCCACAGGACAGAGGAACATGGACACTCCAAATCCCCTTCAGACCTTCACCAACACAGACACTGCCTGCACTTTGGAAAATCTGCCTCTGTACTGCTTTCCCTGAACAGAAAGCTTGGTCAAAGGTTGGACTTGATGGTCTTGGAGATCTTTTCCAGCCTCAGTGGTTCTGAGAGTGGGAAATATTAAACAAAAACCAACAAAAGCTTTTCCCCAGGAACCTGACCTATGTTTGTGTTGAGGTATTTCTGACGAGTGTAACACGAACAGGAACAACTTCTGCTTCTGGGCATGGCCTCTGGGGATGCGGGCATGGAGGAGAAATTATCTCCTTGCATAGAGGGCAAAACAGGCACCTGAACAGAGACCTAGCCTGGAGCCACCTGGGGGGGTGGCAGGACAATGCCCCTGGATCCCTGGCAGTGTCCCAGGCCAGGCTGGACGGGGCTGGGAGCAGCCTGGGACAGTGGAAGATTCCCTGCCCATGGCAGGAGTGGCACTCAGTGATCTGTAAGGTCCTTTCCAACCCAAACCATTCCATGCCCATCACTTCTACCAGAGCAACCCCAAAGCTCCATCAGGAATTGTTTCTGAACCACAAGTCTTGTCCACAGGATTCCTAAAAGCTTTAACACAGACCAGAACAGACCTTCCAGACAGACCCACCAGGGAATTACGCACTGGGAATTCTACCGAAAGTGATCATCACAACCACTCGAGCAAGAAAACATCTTGGGGGAGGTCACTAAAATCACAGTGCCCCAAAGGGAGCGAGAAGATACAAAAATGAATAAAAGAAAATGATTTTTTGGGAAGACAGACCGGGCACTCACATCCACACTGCCTGTGCTGGAGGGCTGGGAATGCTTGCCTGGAGCTGCTCTGGGAGCATTCAGAACCTGGGAAAGAGCTTTGGGCTCTGAAAATGTAGAATAAAGAGCTTCTCAAGTAGTAGAGCAAGGAGCAGATCTGCAGTGGTGAAAGGAGAGTGTGGGAGAGGAGAAGAGAAGAAGAAAGCAGGGCCACAGCTGTGCCGAGGGCTGGGAATGGCTGGCAGTGAAGAGGGAAGGACAGGATGGTGATCCATGAGCAGAAGGACACTTCACTGACACAGGTAATTAAGCAAGAAAAGATCCCCCACATTTCAGTCCCATTTCTGGTAGCCTGAAAAAACAGGAAAGGCACCTGTGAGGCTTCTGAAAGGCTGAACAAGGTGAAGGTGGCAAAATCGAGGTGGTTTATAAAATACAGCTCCTTGGAGTGCACCTTGGGAAATGCCACCAGGTGCTCCAGAAACTGTCACCAGTGTGGCCAGAGGCGCTCTGCCACCCACTGTGGAACAGCCTGTCCCAGGCTGGGGGACAGAACCGGGTGGGACAGCCAGCAGGAGCAGAAACAGGGCTCAAAAACACCCCGAGGGCTCGACACCAGCCTTTCCAATTCTCCCGTGTGAGCATTTCCACGGGAAACACTCCCAGAAACACGGTGTACATCATGGAAACAGCAAGTGGGAACCACAAATCCGAAATCCAGCCAGGAGGGCAGCAGGGATGTGTGTCTCGTGACTGGGGGAGCCAGCCTGGGTTCAGTGGCACAGGTGTGACTTCAGATCTGTCTCTGGCCACCTCGGCAACCAACCTGGAGGGAACCAGTTGTTCAGAACCCACATTTGGTTGCCACTTGCAAAGATTTGGGGAAAAATCAGTCATGTGAAGGTTCAGCCAGCTGGACACGGATTTCCCAGGAGAAGTGGCCCCCAGCTGGCTCCACAGCCAGGTCCTGAGCAGGGCTTGTGTCACTGGAGCAGGCTCCACCCAGACACCCTGGGCACCTCACCAGATGCGACAGCTGGACGTCACTCCTCGGGAACCCAGGATGTTTAAACACCTATGGAAAAAACTTCCTTGGGCTCAAGTCCTTCAGTGTCTTTGAAAGCACCCAAAGTTTGCACTCCTGAGCCTGTCCTGTGCCAACAGCCCAGCCCAGGTTTGTCAGGGCAGCACAGACCTGCCCCGTGGAAAGGAGCCCCCAGACCATGCTCGTGCTCTCCCGAGCTGTAGGATCCGGACAGTTAACCTGGGTTGCCTGGCAGACACTTGGAGCATCTAACACCCCAAACCAAGCTGCAGACACCACCAGATTAACTTTCTATTTTAATAAGCTCAGCCCTGCTGCCAGAGATACCAGCAGCCTTTAAATTTAGAAATTAATCGCAGCTCAAAGATTAAGTCCCGGAGTCTTTGCCTGCTCCAAAGTCCTTTTTGTGAAACAAGAAGTGAAATGAGTGTGGCTCCAGCTGGCCCTGCGAGCCAGGGGAGAGCAACAGGCACTTCCAGGCCAGAACACATCTGCTCTGGGAAATCCAAGTTCCACAGGAGGTCGGGGAGTGAGGAGGTGCCGAGGGATCTCCCGCGAGTTCAGTCCCAGGCTCAGCCCGAGTTTGGTCACGGCCAGCCCAGAGAGCAGGAGCAGCCCGCGTGGAGCTGTGCACTGTGACACAAACACAGGCATCCAGCCTGGCAGCCCCAGAGAAAACGCAATAATCCTGCAGCCTGAGCTGTGTCCAGGAGCCCTGGGGCTCTGCCTCAGCTTCTGCCTCCAGCAGAGCATTCCTGAGGCTGACACACCCACCACAGCACGAGAGAAGGAGTTAGTACACAGACAGCTTGCCCAGACCCATACTTACATTCCCACCTCCAGGGACATGCTTAATATTGTCCTTGGAACCACACTTGGACTGAACATGGCTGTAGTTCGCTTTTTTGGAGACTATCTGGACCTGGAACGTCACAGAATGGAAAACAACACAAGGGAAGAGGACTGGTTAGAGTTGTCATACGGCAGGAGGGGGCTCGTGGAGCAACAGCGACTGCGTGGAACTCGACCCAGTGCAGGGGGGAAGCCACCGAGGAGGAGAGTGAGAGAGAGTGAAGGACAGAGGCTGCACAGACAGTGTTAGTGCCAGGCTGGGAGCACCGTGGGGACAACGCTCCCACAGACCCTGCGGAGCCCCGGCGTGGGATGGGACTGCCCATGGCTGTGGGACACCTCCCTGGAGCAGGGAGAGCCAGCCCAGAGGGATGGGAGTGCCCATGGCTGTGGGACACCTCCCTGGAGCAGGGAGAGCCAGCCCAGAGGGATGGGACTGCTCATGGCTGTGGGACACCTCCCTGGAGCAGGGAGAGCCAGCCCTCGGAGCCACCACTCCCAGCACGCTGTGAGCTGCTCCGTGCCCACACCTGGACTGGCTCCAGCCCTGGATGATGTCCCTCCAAACCCCTGGGCAGTAAAGCTGGGTCTGAGAAACATTCTTCTGTTGAAGGTGGTCAAACCTTCGGCTGAATGATCTCAGACGAGTCCTACGTTAATGAAATTGTTTCTCCTTTACACTGACTCAGGTTTGAGGGTGTGAGAACGTGGCTGGTGGTGGCTGGGCAGTGCTGGGGGATGACTGCACTCCACGATCTCAGAGGGCTTCTCCAGCCTCAATGATTCTGTGATTTTTAAATACGACAGGAGTAGTTCAGGTGAGCTTTACTCACAGCAGTGACTGGGTTAGGCACCAGTGCTGACGAAGGTTAGTTACAACACAGGTTTAGTCTCAGTTATCTACTGCAGCACCAACGGGCCCAAGCTGGCTCCTGACTTCTACAAAAGGTGATAAACTTGGAGCACAGCAGGGATCACCCAACACTCTCACCTGGGCAGGCTCCCAGAGCTCCTCAGCCAGCTCAGAAGGGCTGCATTCAGGGAACAGCAGCCCTGGGAACGTACCTGTGCCATGGAGTGTGGGGTGGTTCACTGACTCCCTAGAGACACAAATCCTGTTCATTCCTGACCACTCCTGCCTGATAATACTGGAATTAAGCTGTGGCACTCCCACCTCACGCCATCCACTTGTGCTTTGGTGTAACCCATCCGATGGTGATGGCCTCATGCACAGAGTTACAGAGTTGTGGTACAACTGGGTTGGGAATATTGCAGGAAAGATGTGAACTCCCTCATATTTTGCAGTCTTAAAAGAAGCAGCTCTGAGCTCAGCCTCTCTGCCTCATTACAAACTGGTTGTGTGTGTGAAGAACAGGGTTTAAGGGAAACCTCTGACTCAAAGTTAAGCCTGCATTAACCTGGAAGTGAAACTGGAGGACCCTGCTCTGGAAACCTTTCCAGAAGGTGTGGAGAAGGTCCCTCCCTGGAGGAGTTTCCCTGGGAACATCTCAGGGTGCACAAGAGAGGATGGGAAGTGTTTGTGCAAGGAACAGTGCCACTGACAGGAGAGAGCAGGACAGCTGGAGAGGAGGGACAGTGACTCAAAATGGAAACGTTTTCCTTCATCTCCCCCAGAGAAAAGTGTGAAAGGAACTCACTTTCCCATTGGGCTGTTTGGGGACCCCCTCTTTTGCTGCGGCTGCTTTAGGAGCCACTTTAGTGCCCGCGCTGGGTTCAGACCTGGGCGCGGCGGCGGCTGAGTCTGGCCTTTTCTCTAGTTTCCCCTGGATGGAGACAAAGGGATGATTTCAACCAGCAAAAGCAGAAGTGTGGGCAGGAGCACGGGAACACGGATAAACCTGGTGCAGCAGATGACCCAGGAGAACTCCTCGCATGCTCTAATTCCCAGGCCAAGGATAATCCGTGCCCGGGATCGGTGACACTGAGGGTGGGAGGGCACAGCCCCGGGTGGAGCGGGCACCCTGGGGGCTCAGAGCGAGGATTCAGTTCTCAAAGAGCTCCTGGTGCCCTTCCTCGGGATCCAAGTGACCCCAGGCCACTGATCCTGCCAAAAAAAATTCCAACCAGATCCCTGGGGAAACCAACAGCAGCGCAGGAGCAGCTCCTTCACGTGGAGGACGTGGTGCAGATCTGGGAGGCAAAGGCAGCCAGGGCTGCTCTGGGGCTCTGAGAGCTCTGCCAGACACACACCCTGTGCTCCCAGCTCGGATTCCCACCCACACACACTGCACTCAGGATTTGAGCTCAACAGCTCACTTAGTTTTTATCTAACAAAAGGCAGGTGCACCCAGAGAGTCCAGCTGAGCAGAAAATTGAAGGAAAATTTACAAGTTTCATAAAAGTTCAGCAACTACTTGAGAATATTCACTGTTTTGCTAATTTAGATGCAGGGAAGTGCAGCAGAACCTGCATTTTTTGGGGGCGGGGGCTCAGCATAAATCTTGTATTTCACTAACCTACAGACCAGTGAACAAAAAACCCCCAACACCACAACATTCTCAGACTCTAAAAACAGCTCACTGTAAATAAGACCACAAAAAGGACAAATTGCTTAACAAGGCAATTGTTAGGATTTAACAACTCTCGGAAAACATTTAGAAAAATTCAGAACGGTGCAATTAAATGCAAACTAAAGCCCCTTAAGCTGACACAGTGAGGGCTGTGCTGTGCTGCTGCCCAGCCAGGAGACTGCTGACTCTGAGGATAAATCCATGCTGTATCGATGCTGTCTGGGACACACAACACCCAGCCAGGAGTGCCCTTGACTTCAATGTGCCTGAGAGCAGATTAAGGCTCCCAGCATGGAACGTGCTCCCTTGGCAGCACATTAAAGTTCTGGGCTGAGTTATTTGCCACCACAGAGCTGCAGCAAAGAGAAGTGGAAAGATCTGTGTCCCCTGGGGGGGATCACAGCCCTCTGGCTGCTGCTAACACACGTGGCCAGGCCAAGGCCGGGTTATACAACAGCTGATCGAGGTTCTGTGGTCCTGCACAGCCACACGGTTTAGAGCTCAGCAGAGGCTGCAGGTGCATCCCCAAACATTTATCCTTCCCACGGGCGATACTGATGGTGGAAGTGGCGTTTAAGAGGATTAAGAGGCAGCGAGAGCCCCAGGTTTTATCTGTGCTAGCGGTTTTTCAGCACTCCCCTCTCCTCGTGGCCACCACGGGTGATCCCAAAGATTCATTTCATGTCAGCTTGGGGCCGGACAAGTTGGACAGGGAAAGGTGCTGTGGAACTCGCTCCTGAATCCAGATTTCCCTCATCCTAGCGCACTATTCCACCTTCTGTACCACTCAGCAGACCCAATTCCCCTACTCAAAGGCAAAGGTTTGGAATACAGGCAGATTCTGAGCCTTCCCCACGGAGTTTCTGTGCCAGGCCCTACGACAGGAGAGCAGAAGCGGAGCTCTGGATTCCCGCGGGTATTCCAGGGAACGGGGGCTGGCTCTGGGCGGATCTCGCCCCGTGCAGCAAGCGGGACCCCGGCGAGGAGCTCTGCGGAGCGTGCCCGAGGAGAGCAAGAGGCCGCGGCCACCCAGCCCAGCAGAGCCCAGCGCCCAGAGCGCTCCCGGCCGGAGGAGCTCACCCTCCCTCCCGAGCTCGCCTTCCCTCCCCAGCTCACCTTCCCTCCCCCGGGCTGGTGCTTGATGTTGTCCGTGGAGCCGATCTTGGAGCGCACGTTCTTCAGGTCGGGGGCGGAGGCGCTGCTGGCCGGGCGGGGCGGTCTGGGGGCACCGCTGGCCTTGGTGCCGGCCTTGGCCGCGGCCTTCTTGGCGTCGGCCGACACCGTGGAGGCCGTGGCGGCTTTGGGCGCGGCCGCTTTGGGCTTGGGCCGGCTGGCGGCCGCCCCGGGCACGCTGGGAGCGCTGGAGGCCGTGGTGGAAGGAGTGGTGGCACTGCTCTTGGTGGCACTGCCAGCGGCGCTCTTGGGGCGGCTGGAATCTGCTGCGGGATCGCACGGAATGCGGGAGGGAAGGGGAAAAGAGGGGTCAGAGCCTGTTCCACGAACTTCCTCAGTCGCACGATCCCAGCGTGGGCTGGGACCTTAAAGATCACCCCATTCCATCCCCTGCCACGGGCACGGACGCCTTCCACCACCCCAGGGGGCTCCAGCCCGGCCTGGGACACCCCCGTTCCCAGAGGTGTACAGGGACCCCCTTAATGACCCCAGCCCCGGACAAAGGGGATTTGATTCAGACTGAGGAAACAACCTCGGGTTGTGCAAGGGGAGGCTCAGGTTGGATACTGGGAAAATCCCTTCCTGGCCCAGCTGCCCGGGGCAGTGGTGGAGTCCCCATCCCTGGAGGGATGGAGAAGCCCCGTGGATGTGGGGGACACGGTCAGGGGCGGCTATGGCGGTGCTGGGGGATGGATGGGCTCGATGGTCCCGCAGGCTTTTCCCAAGAAGGATTTCCCTGGCCCCCGCTGAGGTGGAACGTGAGCGGTTACCTGAGGGAGACTTTGCAGAGGTTTTCTTGGCATCCGCCGGCTTCGCGTCCGTCTTGATCGCTGCCAACACAAACACAGCGGTCAGAGCGTCAGGGGAGGATCCCTGCAGGATTCCGGGCCTGGAATCGGCCCAGGGATTAACTGCTCTGGGTGAGCACCTGGCCGGGCTGCTCCTGCTGCCAGCAAAACCCCCTCGGACTCTGCAGCCAAAGCACCAATTCCTGCCAAAGGATCCTCACTCGGTGACACCACACACCTGGGCATGGGCTGCGCTTTGTTTCCTCTCCAATTCACTTCCTGAATCTGACAGCACTCCCTGGGAGTGTTCTAATCCTGCCCCACCTTCAGTTCTCAAAAAAACCCCACCAAGCAAAAACCACCCCAAAACATTTCCTTTCTTTAAAAAGTACCAAAAGCAACCCCACTTTTGCCCTTGCCCGACCTTGCTCTCGTTGCCAGACGAGTCCTACCCTGTGCCAATTTTCTTGCACAGGAGTTATTGCACATATTCTGGCCCCTACTTTAATTGTATAAACCCAAAAATCAATCCCTAAACTGAGCTGCCTTTGGGCAAAGCCCAACGATCAGGACCTGATTACACGGCACAGAGGACACTCTAAACCAGGGATGCAGCCACACTTCTCCAAGCAGGAGAAAACCAAACACCAAATTGATCAAGGCAAAAACCACGGACTGAAAAATAGACACAGAACTTTATTTTAAGGAGCTCTTTGATCATGAAATTGTAGGGTTTTTACTATCAGTGGTGAGCAAGTTTGGGTAAAGTCTGCTTCATTTCAACAGCCAAAGGAAGGCAACACTGAAAAGAAATAATAAATGGAAAAGACCTAAGTCAGAAATTATGAAAACCCTCATTTTTTAGTATTTAATTTCCACTTAGTCTCAGATTTTTAGATAAACTCCAGCAGCTGTCAGGGTCCTTTATGGAATATCAATACCAAAAAGACCAAGGGGAAGAGGCGGATAACTACAGGCCAAGTTAGTCTGGATCATTCCACCCTGACTTTGCTAAAAGCATTCAATTAAACACCCCAGATAAGATTCCAGCTAATGAGGTGAAACCCATTTGGATAATTTAATAAGGCCTAAAGGACAGATACATAATTAATAGCAAACACTTCAAACAAGGGGCTGGCAAGCCAACCTAATTTCATTCCTCGAGACCACAACTTTAACTGGGGAAACTGCACGGACAGAACAGACTTAGGTTTATGTAAAAGGCAAAGGAATATTATGTTACACTAATATACAGAGAGATGTTATTTCTGCTGGAGTCAGTGGGGAGCCAAATGCTGAACACTTCTGTCTGCGTGAACATGAGGTGGTGAAAACCCAGATAAAGCCCCTGGGGCAATGGTCTGTAGTGACAGACTTTGATCCGTGCCTGATCTGAAGGGCTGAGCGTGGTCTTGTACAAACATTAAAGTCATTTCCACAGGGAGGGGAACAAAAACTAACAAAAAAAAAAATTACAAATCAAAATATCAATCCCTGCATAATCCATGGCTCTCTTTTAGAGAGAGAGAAACGACTAACATTAATACCTGAAAAAGTGAAACTGTGCAATGTCAAACCTGGCCTTTCCACACACATTTCATGGAAGACAATGACTGAAACTCGATGGCAGCTCAAGGCACAGAGTGCCTGACACGAGAAAAGCACCAGCAGGAGCATCTTCAGCCACAAACACCATCTTCACCCCAAACTTACTCTCTGGCTCAACACTGTGCAATGAGAAACTAAATTCATGGAATCGCTGCGGCTGGAAAACCCCTGCAAGGCCATGCAGTGCAGCTGTTCCCCACCACTGACCTGTCCCCAGGTGCCTCACCCCCATGGATGTCACATCCCTCCAGGAACGGGGACTGCACCCCTGCCCTGGGCAGCCCCTTCCCATGCCTGAGCACCCTTTCCAGGAAGGAATTTTCCCAATATCCACCTGAGCCTTCCCTGGCCCAGCCTGAGGCCGTTCCCTCTCCTCCTGTCCCTGTTCCCTGGGAGCAGAGCCCGACCCCCCCCGGCTGCCCCCTCCTCTAAAGGAGCTGATCAGAGTTGTGATCCTTCAAATAAATGCCTACTTTTATTCTCTTATTTTTGTCTAGTCTCTGGTTTAGGTGGCCACCTCAAGGCATCAACCCCAAGAGCTCCAGGTCTCCCCACCCACATCTCACCCAAACCAAACCAAACCAAACCAAACCAAACCAAACCAAACCAAACCAAACCAAACCATGAGCACTGGGCTCGTCGTGGTTCCCTTGAGGCCCCAGGGCACCACCCACCCTCTGTCCCACCCCTGTTTCCCCCTCACCCAGAACAGGACCCCCTTCCCTTCCCATTCCTGCCTCGATCCAGACGGGGCGGCTTTGCCTCCCCATGGAGTCCCTCCAGCTGACCTCATCCTCCCTCACCCACACGGCTCTGCCTGTGCTTGGCAGGGTCCCACCACGTTCCCGGTGCCACAGCCTCTTCCTCGGCACATCCTGCCTCTTGGAACAGCCTCCCTGCAGCTCCGCATCGCTGCCTCCGTCTCTTTTCAAATGTCACCAGCCAACGCTCCTTTGTTTGAGGCTCAGTTTGGGCAGGAGGAATGAACCCAACTCATTAGAACAGATCCCGCAGTCCCGGGCTCCAGTTTGCCTCCAAGACCACACAAAATGAATTTGACCAGGATGCCCACGGGATCAGACAGGATACGCGGCTCCTGGAATGTGCAGCACCTTCTCTTGATTAATTAGATTTTCCCCCAGAGCACGAGGTCTGGGATGTCCCAACACAGCTAAAACACTACAATTCCTTTGGGAAAGCTGGGCTATGAATCCATGCTTTGGGATCCAAACCAATCCGTGTCATTTTACACATTTAGTGGCAAATTTTGCCACTGAGGCCCAGTCATTTGAAAAGACTTGACAAGACTTAACTATAATTTTATCTGATGTTAAATCTCTCGAGCTCCATTAAAATGAGTGAGAACAGTGTTAGTTTATCTAAACCGCTGCTCAGGTTTCCTGTTGAACTCATGGGAAGTTCCCTCTTTAGCAGCAGTACGAGTGGGACACAGTTTCTGGATGAGGCTGATGTGATTTCAGCTCCAAATTCCTCCTGCTTTACTAGAAGACCTCCACTTCTGCTCAGCCCTTTTTGGTTTTCACACAACAGTTCAGGTGTTCCAAGTCCTCTTCCAAAGATTTGCTTTCCCAAGTTTTATTCAGTGTTTAATCTGTTCCTATGGCAAAATACAGAGGGCATAGAATCCCTGCTCTTAAATCAAGTGTGTCCAGTAAGTGAATTAACCCTGGATCACACAGAGCTGATCCTGAAGGGAATTTGGAAGAGGAAGCCCTGGAGAGAAAAACCTTTGAGCTACTGTCAGAATCCAGACAATGATGGAGTGGCTTTTGAACACTTCCAGGGGTGGGGGCTTCACTCCTGGCCTGGGCAGCTGGGCCAGGGCTGGGCAGCCCTTTCCAGGAAGGAATTTTCCCAATACCCAACCTGAACCTCCCCTGGCCCAGCCTGAGGCCGTTCTCTCTCCTCCTGTCCCTGTTCCCTGGGAGCAGAGCCCGACCCTGCCCCGGCTGCCCCCTCCTGTCAGGGAGTTGTGGGGAGCACCCGGTGCTGCTCGAACAGGACCTTGCTGCTGCTGAGGGACAGATTCCCAAGGGAAAAGGAGGGAGCACTCACACGTCGGCCTCTTGGGAGGAGACGCCGCCGTGGTTTTGGCAGCGGCCGCTGCCGTCACCGGCGACGGCGCCGTGGTCCTGGGAGCAGCAGAGGAGCTCCTGGAAGGAGTTTTAGGAGTGGTGGAGGATGGAGGCTTGGAGAGGGAGGTTCTCTTCTCCGTGGGCTTCGCATCCGCGACCTGGAACGGAGCAGGCGGCGTCAGAACAGCGGAATGTCAGCGCCAAGCACCGCGCTCAGCGCCGGCGGAGAGCGCCAGAGAGGGCTGAAATGAACAGGAACTGCTGAAACCCTTAAACACTTAATTAAGCCTGGCACTGCTGAAAGGTTATAATGCAATTAAAATATAATGAAGACGTGCAGAAGCGAGTGATGGTGTGGAGGGCAGGACACGGAGCACGGACCCTGCGGAGGAGCAGGTCCCACCCAGGGCTGGTTCAGCTTTGATGTGTGGAGACCTCTCCAGCTGGAAGGACGTTTTGATTTCTGGATAAAATGGAACCATCAGTCCACCAGCAATGCTCCTGGGAGAGATTCCCATCCTCCAGGAGCAGGAATGCTCCCTAAGCTGGAATTTGTTTAAACACTGGGGACATGAGAAGTGAGTGTCCACGGCTCATCGCTCACTTGGAAAACTCTTTCCTGCTGTCCCTGGTAAGGCACTTGTTTGTCAACTGCCTGATCTCTGAAGTATGAAAATACTGAGTTAATACATGGGAATAAATCTGATTTTATCAGAAATCAATTCAGAATGATACAAAAACTTGAATCAAACCAAAGTCACCAGCTTGGAGAAAACACATTTACACCTGGGCTTTCATTTGCCTTCTCTTATTTTTAGTTAGTTCTAAAAGAAACTCAAATGCAGTAATTTGAGCCTAATACAGCAGGAATGGTGCTGTTTAGCCATCAATGAAAGCTTCTGAAATAGATTTTGACATTCCCTTTTAAACTTGAATTCCTCTACTCTATAAGATCACAAGTTAACATAGGGAACATTCAAGGGACACCTCCCATTCCTGACAGATGTCGATTCCCTGCTTATCTGGAAGATGCCAACACTGTCCATGAATCCTCTCTTCTGGGAAATTACAGATTTTCTAAGTGCTATCAGTTCTCTCTGTGCAGTTCTGCAGTGACCAGACATCACAGAGGGACCTTCGGTAGGAAATACGGAGCGTTCACATCCATTTGTTTTTCTTCAATATTAGTATCAAAGCTCTCCAGTCAGGTTTCCCACGTCTTGTCTGGATTTAGGAGTTGTATACAGCAGGAACTGTTCCCTGGGAGGGTGGGGAGGCCCTGGCACAGGGTGCCCAGAGCAGCTGTGGCTGCCCCTGGATCCCTGGCAGTGTCCAAGGCCAGGCTGGACGGGGCTTGGAGCACCCTGGGACAGTGGGAGGTGTCCCTGCCATGGCAGGGGTGGGATGGGATGGGCTTTGAGGGCCCTCCCAACCCAGCCCAGTCTGGGATCCCTGATCCAGGGCAGCTCATCAGGACAATCTCAGCAGCACACTCAGGTTTATTCTCCTCTGTGGTGACACAGTTCAGTGCCGGGGACCCGATGCCACCCCTGGGCTAACGGAAGCTGCTCCCAAGAGCCCTGCAGCTCCCAGCATGCTGAATCCCATTCCTGATCTCACCCTAGCACAGGAATTACGTTCTGCCTCGTGGGCGAGAGCTGGGAACCTCCCTGTGAGCGAGCCCTGGGCGCTCCCCCAGAGCCGGGCGGTTCTTACCTTTGGTTTAGTCTCTTTTGGAGTTAAGGTGGAGGGACGGGTGCTGCCGGTGCCGGGGCGTTTGGAAGTGGTGCCTGGAGTAGGACCTGCAGTTGGGCTCGTGGGCTTTTTGTTTGTGCCCGGGGTGGCCGAGCTCGGCCGCTTGGGGCTGGTGGTGGCCGAGGGCTTGGCTTTCGCTGCTGCCGGCTTTGGAGAGGAGGTGGATGCAGCAGGCTTTAGGGGTGGGCCAAAAAGCAAAATCCAGGATAAAACCAAAGAAATACAACAAAAAATAGCGCATTGTAAACCAAAACACTGAGCTGCAACAACAGAAAAGTGATATTTTAAAGGAAAATAATAATAATAATAATAATAATAATAATAATAATAATAATAATAATAATAATAAATAATAATAATAATAAGCTTTCTGTTTTCTGAGCACAACAAAGACCGAAATGCAGCGCCTCTGGGGCCAGGGGGGGTTCTGCCATTCAATTCCAAACCAACGGGATTTATTCCGGCAGCATCGAAAGCAACAGAAGGAATGGCTGCTAAAGCTGGATTAGTCACTGGGTGCTCCTGGCAGCCAGAGCTACGTGCAATCCACAGGCCGGGGCTTTCCAATTACGGGCACGCAGGGATTGGGAGCTCCAAATCCTCATCGGATCAGCTCCCACGGTCACACGGGCAGGGCCTCGAGGGGAGAGAGCCCCCGGCCCCCCCAGCCCTCCTGGGGACACTCGGGGAGGAATTTGCTGCGTGCGGGAAGCTCCTGAAAGCAGAGCTCCGAGGGCAGAGGAGCCAGGCCTGAGCGGGGCTCTGCAGTGCCCAGGGATGTGAACAGCTCGCAGAGTATCAGTGAGCACAGGCGTTACTACACGTTTACTAAGCGTTTACTACGTGTTTACTACTGCTGCACCGCCAACGCCAGCCGGGGGATTCACAGAAATAAAGTTTCCACACTTTTATCAAGGGCGCTCCCAGTCCCCCTGGCCACAGCTGCGGAACTGGGTGGGTTTGCTCCAGGGCAAGGGCTCCCAAGTGGCAGCTCAGAAAACAGAACGTGGGCTGGCACGGCTGAGGAAGCAGAAAAGCTGGCAAATAAAACCCAAGGAAGCGGAGAGGCCGAACATGGAACAGCTCCTACCTTGCTCTTCTTCTCCGGGCTGGGAGGGAGCTCCTTGTTGGGAGGAGCTGTGATGTCGTTCCCAGTCACGGCCTCGGCTGCTTTGGGCTCCTCTGGTTTGGCTGGAGGGAAGGAAGGGACATTTGTGAGTTTAAGCTTTTTTTAATAATATCTATTTTTTTAGTTTACTGTTATTCAACACAGCAGCAGCAGGAGACAGAACTGAGACAGCACAGGTTGGTATTAGTGGAAAATTCCCTAAACCCCAGAATACCTGCAGGAAGAAAGATTTTCCCTGCAACAGGACACGTTCATCCAGATGCTGTAAGATTCCAATTTCTCATATTATCCCAGTGGGAAAAGCCAGACAGCAGATGAAGGAAACCTGTGGTTTAATTTAAATAGCAAATCTTCCCATCTTTCAAGTAGTTAAAATAAATTGTTGGAACGTTAATGGTGAAGTTCTGACCTCTTCCAGGTTTTACACTTATCCTGGAGTGGAGTTCTGTTCCCAGCTAACTCTGTTGTTACAGCTGTTCCTGCTCAACCTTTCTTCTGCCCACATGCACAGCTGGAGCCCTCCGGGAGCAGGGAGGATTCCCAGCAGCCCGAGGGAGCAACGGGAAAGGTCACACAGGTCCCAGGTCCCAGCCCCGGGGCCAACAGCCCCAGGACCTGGAGCTGCTGGGGAGGAATCCCTGGAGCTGCTCCCAGGGCTGGAGCCCCTCTGCTCTGGAGCCAGGCTGGGACAGCTGGGAATGTTCCCCTGGAGAAGGGAAGGCTCCAGGGAGAGCTCAGAGCCCCTTCCAGGGCCTGAAGGGGCTCCAGGAGAGCTGGAGAGGGACTGGGGACAAGGCATGGAGGGACAGGACACAGGGAATGGCTTCCCACTGCCAGAGGGCAGGGATGGATGGGATATTGGGAAGGAATTGTTCCCTGGGAGGGTGGGCAGGCCCTGGCCCAGGGTGCCCAGAGCAGCTGTGGCTGCCCCTGGATCCCTGGCAGCATCCCAGGCCAGGTTGGACAGGGCTTGGAGCAGCCTGGGACAGTGGAAGATGTCCCTGCCCGTGGCAGGGGGTGGAATGGGATGGTCCTTGATGCCTCTTTCCATCCAAACCATTCCAAGGTTCCCACGAGAGCAGGAACACGGAGATCCCATGCTGGCAGTGGGATCACGCTGACCCCCGCTGGAGCTGTGTCACAGCACAAAGCTCAGATTCAGTTCCAGGAAGTGCCAGTTTTCCCTGTGATTGTTCATTCTGGTCCTTGTCAGCCGAGCTGTGACACTGCGTGGGGACGCTGAACACACACAGGCTCCTCTCCAAAGGGCAGCAGAGCAGCACCACCTCCTCGTGTCCTTTGAAAACCCAGAATCCAAAGCAGCGTCCGGCCACAGCAGCACCAGCCCTGCCCTCCAACCCAACAAAACCTTCATTCGGTAGCAGTTTTCCCACGTTTTCTCCCCAAATCCCTGAAATCCCACAGCACCCCCACTGCTGCTCAGCACCATGGGACAAGCAAGCAGCAGCTTCCCAATAAATCACTTCCAAGCCCTCCTTCCCCACGGTGCAGCTGCACAACCACAGCGCCCTGGGCTCCCTTCTGCTGCAGCTCCTGTGGCATTTGGATTTCGGGCAGCAGCAGCCCAGCACCAATTCCCGCATCTCCCCTGTCAGCCGGGGATCCAAATCCAGCGTTATCCGGGTTGGACGCTGCTTTTTATAACCCCACAACAGACTGTGATGAGCCCAGGGTAACAATTCCAGCAGCAAACAGCCTGCTCCCCACATCTTTTGGAAACTGATATTTATATTCCCCACTCTCCTGCTTGTCACACTTGACAGGAGCGACTCTTCGGTCCTGGTACAAACCAGGACAATGAAATCAACCCGTGCCTCCCTCCCACCCCAGTACGAGGTTGTTGTTATTTGTGTTCTGACTCCAGGTTAAGTTCAGGATCAGCTTTTTTTCCCGGCATTGGTTTAACCCCTTCCTGCCCATCTGGCTTTCCAGTCTTGCAGCACTGGGCTGAGCATCCTGAGCACATAGAAGAGGCTTGTGAAGAAAACCAGCAAAATGTAGACGCTGAACACCTGTTTTAATGCAAAATTCTTAGGAATTGTTCCTGTTCCCCTGGAAAACCCGTTTTTATTGCAGCTGATCTGTAGTGGCTCCTCTCTACCTGACTCCTCCCCTGCATTTCAATAAACCTGTATCTTCCTCCTCGTTTCACCTGTCACTTCCATCCACAGCAATCCCAGCAGGAGCAGTTCTTGCCAGCGGTTCCACTCCTGAATAACAACCTCCAGCCCATTCCCTTCTCTCTGCTCCCGGGAATGGCTCCATTTGGAATCCTACCAGTCTCAAATATCCCCGACATCAAGGTGACTTCCCATCTGGTGGAAGCTGCTGTCATTAATTATTTCAGCTAATTCAGCAGCAACATTAAACCTCTGGCTGATGAGGGATTGCAGCATCCACAGCATGAATTCCCTGGATCAGGGAATGCTCCTCAAATCCTGCAACTTCCAAAGGTTCAGGATTTGAACTCCAGCAGCTTCCACGTTTCTGAATCAATGACAACATGAATTTCATGGTATTTCATGTTGCTTAATAGAAGGTGAATAAAAAACAGGGCAGGACACAGGGAATGGCTTCCCACTGCCAGAGGGCAGGGATGGATGGGATACTGGGAAGGAATTCCTGGCTGGGAAGGTGGGGAGGGGCTGGCACAGGGTGCCCAGAGCAGCTGTGGCTGCCCCTGGATCCCTGGCAGTGCCCAAGGCCAGGCTGGACGGGGCTTGGAGCAGCCTGGGATAGTGGGAGGTGTCCCTGCCCATGGCAGGAGTGGCATTGGATGGGCTTTGAGGTCCTTTCCAACCCAAACCATTCCATGATTTTTATTATTATTATTACTATTACTATTATTACTATTATTATTGTTGTTGTTAATGTTAACAACAACAACAAAACAACAACAACAACAATAAGAACAGTAATTCAGGGTAACTGGGTAGAGAACTTCCCTTCTTGAGGGGCTGTGATTCAGGCTCCACCTCTCCCAGCCTCCGACATTCCAGGATGCACAACCCTGTACCATCCCCCAGGGATTACAGAAGGATAGGTTTGGGGTTTAATACTCATTTGTCCTGTGCTCATCAGGACATTTGCTCCCATTCATGGTTTAATTACGAGGGTGTTCTCAGAGCGGAGAACTGGGACCATTTCCTAGTTACAAGGAATATTAGGAAAAGCTGCCCAACCTTAATCAAATTTGTTCATTAGTCTGCAAGAATTATTTGAGAGACTTTTCAGTTTGCTTGCTCCCCCAAGCACAGCAACAACCCCCTGGAAGATATTCCAGAGGCATTTTGTTGGAGCTGTGGCCGGGGCTGCCGTGCCCCGAGCCGGCTCCTCCGGCTCCTCGTGCTGCTCGTCCGGTGTAGCTGAGTCAGCAGCAGAACGGAATCACTCCTGAGGGAAAGGGGCTTCAAGGAGACAGGCAAGGACATTCCCATCTGGCATCTTCTGCCGGTCACCCCAAGGCACAGCCCAGCCATCAGGAATGTTCTCTGCGCTGCTCCTCGCTGCGATGGCAGCGCTGCTCAGTGCATCCAGCCTCGTCCCCTTTCCTCAGCGTTCCTGGCTCCTTAAGTGCATTCCTAGTGGTGAAAGCCACACTTTGGGGATGTCTCAACCATTTCCAAGAGAACACTGCAAGAAATTATTCCTATCACTGGTGATGCCCTGGCACAGGGTGCCCAGAGCAGCTGT
This sequence comes from Gymnorhina tibicen, assembly GCA_013399875.1. NCBI lineage: Eukaryota > Metazoa > Chordata > Aves > Passeriformes > Artamidae > Gymnorhina > Gymnorhina tibicen. Next base: position 9,994 of record VXAZ01005986.1, on the reverse strand, counting down.
GGCTGCCCCTGGATCCCTGGCAGTGCCCAAGACCAGGTTGGACACTGGGGCTTGGAGCAGCCTGGGACAGTGGGAGGTGTCCCTGCCATGGCAGGGGGGGCACTGGATGGGCTTTGAGGTCCCTCCCAAACCAAACCAGCCTGGAATTCTGTATTTAAGTGCACCAGTGAGAACAAATGACTCCACAATAATGCCCAAACTCCAGGATTTTGTTTGGGGTTTTACAGGCACCAGTGAGGAAGGAGCAAACTCCTAAGTGGTCTCGTGTCTTCTGTAACAGCAACACCAAGAGTCTTCCAGAGACACTCCATGGGCTCAAACCCAGCAGCATTCCCTGGAAAAGCCCCACGCCAGTGTCTGACCCAAACGCTGGTGGAGCCCCGTGCTGGCCGTGCTCCGCTGCCAGCTCCAGGCGCTTCCCAGGCCGCATTCCCAGCTCCCCAGGAGCTCTCCCAGGCTCCTGTGAGGACGGAGCTGAGCAGCCCCAGGCCCACACCAGCTGTAGGTGGCACACCCCGGATTTATCCCACGTGGGTCCATCCGTGCCGCAGCGCTCGGTGCTGTGTGAGGTTGGCCAACCCAGCCCTGAGCTGCAGAACACTCAGCCAAGACCACCCACAGAGCCCAGAGCACCAAATCGACATTCGGCAAAGCCCCACTAAAGCCAACAAGTTAAAAAGCCTGATTTTAAAATAAATTTGTCACCAGAAACCAGGTCCTTGCCATGGCTGGATGAAGGACCCAGCGAACAACGGCACGTGGGGTTTGGATAGAACTGGAGTTGGAGGGAACAAGACTCAATATAAATCAGCAGTGGTGGTTTTTCAGAATAAATAGCAATAACGAGATGATCCGTGCCAGAACTACACCCAGAAAAGCAAGATTTAGCTCCTCGTGCTAAAGGGGAACAAGTCTTCCTACAGATCTGAAAATGGATGGGAAATGCAGGTGGTAGGTTTGCCTTGTTCCAGCAGAGCGAGCCACCAAACCCAACCCCACTAATGAGGGACCTGTGCCTCCAGAGCCAAACCCGGCCGCTGACGCACGCGGAGCGCGTGGGGCCGGCCACGGAGCGGGCACGGCTCCTGCAGGGACACCCAGCCCGACCTGGGGGCTGGCAGCCACCTGCAACGGGAACTTCGGGGCCTGAGGAGACTCTTAGCGTGGTCTGTCCTTAAACTCTCACTTCTCTGCTCGCTGCCACTCTCCTGGTGGTTCCTACCAGCAGCTGAGGTGCCTTTAGAAGAAATAAAACCTGACACAACACAGTCAAAGTGGGCGAGGCAATGGCGTTAAGAGTTCCCCAAAAAACAGAGAGTAGAACAGCTCCTTTATCAGCTGTGGGAAGGCCAAAGGTGCCCCCAAGGCTCAACATTGAACAGTCTGTCCCTTATTTCCCTAAAACCTCCCAGGATGGACACTGAAACTCTCTCCAAAGGCTCCTGCACAGCTCTAACGCAGCTCAGCAGGACAAGGTCCCGAGGAGCCTCGGAGCACATCCTGCAAGTCAGTCCAGGGACCGCTGAGGCTGGAAAAGCCCTCTCAGACCAGGGAGTCCAACTGTTCTCCCAGCACTGCCACAGCCACCACTGACCCACGTCCCAAGTGCCACATCCACACAGCTTTTAAATCCCTCCAGGGATGGGGACTCCACCCCTGCCCTGGGCAGCTGGGCCAGGGCTGGGCAGCCCTTTTAGGGAAGAAGTGGGAATGGTTTCCCACTGCCAGAGGGCAGGGATAGATGGGATATTGGGAAGGAATTGCTCCCTGGGAGGGTGGGCAGGCCCTGGCACAGGCTGCCCAGAGCAGCTGTGGCTGCCCCTGGATCCCTGGCAGTGCCCAAGGCCAGGCTGGATTTGGTTTGGAGCAGCCTGGGACAGTGGGAGGTGTCCCTGCCATGGCAGGGGGTGGAACTGAATGGGCTTTAAGGTCTCTCCCAACCCAAGCCATTCTGGAGCACTGTGACCTCAGCAGCCCAGGTGCAGGGACAGCCCTCGGGTGGCACGGGAACACTGAGCAGTCACAGGCTGCAGGAGCCCAAAGAGGCTCCCGAGTGTCCATCCACGGAGACACTCCCACCTGGAGGGACACAGCCCTGGAACAGCCCCCTCTGCCCCCACGAGGCTTTGGGCCGGGGTTAAAGCAGTCCAGCCTCAGTGACTGCTGTCACAGCTGCAGGAGGGGGTGCCCACCATGCCCACAACTCCTCCGCTGGTCTCCTGAAGCCAAATCCTCATTATGGGTAACTATAAATAGAATTCCCAACCAGAAGGAGAAAAAACCCATCCCACCCACTCCTTGAAGAAACATCTCTCTGCCCATTCTGTGCGTTCCAGTCTGGAAACCACCTGCCTGTCCAACAGCTCCTCAGCACACGCAGCCATTCCCCACTGGAGTAACAGGGCAGCGCAGGGGGGAAGGGATGAGGGGAGCTCATTTACCTCAGCTCATTTACACCAGACTGCTCAGGGTGTACTCAGTCTTATTTGAGCATCTCCAGTGATGGAGATTCCACATCTGGGGGCTTCTCCTCCAGTATCTGATTACCCTCCCAGTAAAAAAAAAAAAAAAAAGCTAAAATCTGACAGTTCCCAAATTCCTGGCAGAAGCTGTTTCACAGCTTCGCTGCAATCTCTCACAAGTCACCCAGCATGGTTTGCTTTCAGCTGCTGCTGCTATTTTCGTTTGCTGACCCATATTCTTATCCTGGAGAAACAGAACTGTCTCCTCTTGTTCACAACTCCCCCGCCATTGATGACTTTTCAGGCAGCAGCCACAACCACCTCCCTCTGCACTTCCCTCTTCCAGGCTAAGGAGCCTCCTTTGGCCACTGCCTGGGCGAGCTCCTCCACCACGATGCTGTGTTTATCACACCTCTCCTTCCAGAGAGCCTCTGCAGGAGGAGGCGTGGATTGACACGCGGCACCCAAAGGCAAGCACATGGAATCATGGAATCCCAGAATGGTTTGGGATGGGACCTTCAAGATCATCAGCCCCCCCTGCCATGGCAGGGACACCTCCCACTGTCCCAGGCTGCTCCAAGCCCCAGTGTCCAGCCTGGCCTTGGGCACTGCCAGGGATCCAGGGGCAGCCACAGCTGCTCTGGGCACCCTGTGCCAGGGCCTGCCCACCCCCACAGCCAGGAATTTTTTCCATGTAACTTAACCTGACTTTTCCCTCTTTCAAACATAAGGATTTATAAATTGACAGAGTTTTTTTCTATTTTTTTCTCTCTCTTTCTGAATTCCTACAACTCCACTTGCTGGAGGAAAGCCACACAAAAGCATTCTTATGCCACCTACACCCTACAAATCCAGTGCACCGGGGTCCCAGCTCGTGTGAGGTGATGCTGAGGTGAACCCAGAGGGAGCAAACACAAACCTTCAGCCTCCCAGAGCCCTTCGCCTTCAGTTCTGCGTAACAGCTCTTGTGAAAGCTGCAACTGTGTGTGAAAAAACCCAAACGGGCACGAAATCTGAAAAGCTTTGCTGCTTGTGTTCCCTGAAGAAGTAAAATGAGGAAAAAGCACTCAGAGAAATGTACCCAGGAGGATCTTTTTAAAGTTAAACCCTGTTACTGCACTGTTTTATAAACCATAGGACTGAGAAGCAGAGCCTGTGTGCAGTTACTCCTCAAACACCAACCAGCAGCTTAGGCAACAGCAAGCATTCCCAAAAATCCATCCTCCATGTCAAAAGGAGGACCCTGGTAGAAGCTATCTTGGGAAGTGCTGCTGTTTTCTGGCACCGTGGTAGGCAAGGGAAGGATCTGTAACCCCGCTCTGCCTTTTGGGGCTGTTGCCCCTTGTGTCCCATCCAGAGGGTGCTGGGCACTGCCCAGGCTCCCCAGGGAATGCTCACATTCCCAGGGCTGCCAGAGCTCCAGGAGCGTTTGGACACCGCTCCCAGGGGTGCCCAGGGTGGGATTGTTGGGGTCTGTGCAGGGCCAGGGCTTGGATCAGTGATCCCCGTGGGTCCCTCCCGCCTCAGGACATTCCACGGTTTTCTCTGATTCCTTTCTCCCTCGAATAAAGGAGCATTTCCACGGATACCTGAGGCTGTATCCCCTACACGCTGTCCCTCTGGAAGAGGCAGTGGCTCCATGTGACAGGTCCCTGTGTCACCTGCCTTGCCCCCGGCCGCTGCTCCGGGAGGGACCCGCAGCTGCATCCCAACGTGAACCCGGCCAGGCATCATCCCCAGATCCCCAGCGAGGGATATTTAGCAGGCTAAGCTGAACTAAAACATCATTCAATGAAACGGCTCCATAATTCTCATCGGGATTAGAGTCATCAGCTGAAAATCCATTAAGAAAATAGATTAAGCAGTAAGGCAATGACCATCTTTGTCTTTACGCTCCCTCTCGAACGTAAACAACCCCTGGAACAAAACCTGCCCGTGTGGAACCACGGAGAGGCACCAGCTCCTTCCTCATCCCTCAGCACCTCGAAGGAGCGGCTGCATCCCCAAAACCACCCTCAAATAAAGCCTTTTTGTGTAAGGCTCTTAGAGAAAAGTATCTACAAATACAACAGGTCTTCGTTTGGGCACAAATACAACCCCGAGCTGCTCCCTCCTCTCCAGAAAAGGCTAAATCAACATCTCCTTCTTGACCCAAATACAGAGGGCTCAGCATTTTATTTGGCACCAAATGCAACTCAATCATCGTGTACATTTTCCCTCGTTATCAAGAACTGAGAATAAACCAGATGTGCTCTTCGCCCGCATTTGTAAACCTCAGGCTCCGGGATCGTTAAGACTCTATTTTTACCCCAGCAAGGGAAATCCTAAATCAGAACTTGTTCTTCTAGAACAACCTAAAGCAGTTCCCATGTTTTTCCAGCAGGGCATGAACTGGAACCATGCAGCTGCTCCAAGGAACACCCCCCCATCAAAGTGACCCCAGCAGCAAAACCACAACTGAACGGGAGCTCCTGAGGCAGGATATCCAGTGAGGGGCAGGGAAGAAACAGGGCCTGAATTCCTGTTTCAGTCTGGCCCTAAAGCTGAACGTTGGTGAAACCTCAGAGAATCTCCAGGTGGCCACTCGAGCTTGGGCAGTGCTTGGGCCAGGGGACACCCGGGGTATTTACACGGAATTCAGAGATTCCCACACTGGTTTGGGTTGGAAGGGACCTTAAAGCCCCAGTGCCACCTCCTGCCACAGCAGGGACACCTTCCACTGTCCCCAGGTGCTCCCAGCCCCTTCCAGCCTGGCCTTGGGCACTGCCAGGGATCCAGGGGCAGCCACAGCTGCTCTGGGCACCCTGTGCCAGGGCCTCCCCATCCTCCCAGGGAACAATTCCTTCCCAGTATCCCATCTATCCCTGCCCTCTGGCAGAGGGAAGCCATTCCCTGTGTCCTGTCCCTCCAGGCCCTTGTCCAAAGTCCCTTTCCAGCTTTTCAGTGTCTGAAAGCATAAAACTGCTGTTCCACACTGTTCCAAATGCAAAATACAGGTAATCCTGCCTCGAACACTTCAGCACGAAGGTGTCACTAATGATCCAACAAATCCCGTTCAGGTTCCTCAGTATCCCCCCCCAATTCCAACCAGGCACAGAGCAGCTGCAATAATTTCTGTCTTTTCTTCCCTGTTACAAACAGGATTTCCTGGGGTGAGGACCCTCTGAGCCCCCAGCAGCACCAGTGCAGAGCTGGCTCCTCCCAGGGAGCTGGGCTGCCGTTCCCAGTCCCATCACTGATGTCACCAGTGCAAACCTGAGGCCGGGGCTCTCACACCCTCACTGCTGTCTTGGATTCTGTTCTCACCTAAAGCACTGTGTTCTGCTGAAAAAACAATCCTTCCGGAGAGCTGCAAGTTATGCTGGACTTTGCTTCTGGATTGGAAAGAATTCTGAGTTGGAAACCCAGGCTGGTTTCCTGCTGCAAACACTGAGCTGGTGCCAGGTGCGACAGCCCCAACCTGCAACTCCTGGTGTTTCAGAGCAGAAAACGTTCCAGGGAGACGCCGAGGAAGCGGGAGAAGGCAGAAGGTGAAGGCAGTGGTGAAGGACATCACTTATGGCAGTGACACCTCTGGAGGTGACACTGGGCACAAACGCCAAAAACTCACACAACACTCAGCTGTGAACGGGGCCAAACCTGTGCTTAGTGCTGGGAACAGCACGGCCACATGTTCAGGCAGATTGGATTCCTGAGGAACTGAGGGAGCTGGGCAGGTCCTGGGGCTCAGCTCTGATCAGGACTAATCTGCAGCCAGGATCTCCTGGCTTAAAATACCCGCAGTGGGCACACGAGGGGCTTGACCGGGAGCGCCTTCGGGGCGGTCGGTAAAAGGAAATGAAACTAAAATTAAACTGAATGTGCCATCACCAGATGGGCTTTAAGGTCCCTTCCAGTCAAACCATCCTAGGATTCTGTGATCACACCAACACCCACCTGTCTGCAAGGAAGAAAGGGTTTATGTACAATTCTACGTCACCTTAAAAGAGAACAAGAGCAGCAGATATTTAGCAAAAAACCCCACAGCCCTGGGTGGGCAGAACCAAAGAAGTCTGCTTTAAGTGGAGATACCATACAAATAACTGGAATCACGCTGCACAATTCTTCAAAGTATTTTTAGGATGAAAAAAGGTGCAAGTGACAAAATCTGTTAGCCCAGACATGAGCCCCGAGGTCAGGGTGAACAGACAGAACAGGCAGAGAAAGAGAGGGATTCACAGAAAGCAGGAAAAACCTCTTTCTGTCGGATAAAATGGATCCACTTTGCCTCGTGACTGGATGGGGATCTGCAAGGTGAGTGCCAAGATGAGGCAGGGGAGGCTGAGAAGGGTCTCAGGATACAGAACTGAGACGTGAATGAAAGGCAAAGGATGGATTTAGCATCAGCTCCACCTTCCAGCCAGCACTGCCTGCTCGGGGGAGTTATTTTTACTATAACCACCTCTCTGCTGATTAACAGGGGACAGGGAAAAATCCTCAGCACACAAAGTCTGAAAGCTTTTCAGGAACATCTGAGGAATTTCTGTCTGGTTTCTCTCGCACTCTGAAAATCCTCTAAACTGCACATATAGAAAACATTTAGTTGCATTTATTGCTTTGTTTGCTTCCAGGAGAGGATAAATCCAGAGATTAAAAGAGTAAAAATGACAAAGAGTAGGAAATAAGTTAAAATTTTATGATATTCATGCCTGTGAGAGCTCTGCCAGCTCAGTTATCTCTCTATCAGCTCACCCAGACCCGTGGTTATAAGGATGACAAACAAGCTTTTAAAATAAAAAATGTGAGAGCACAATTTTAAACCAAATGCTAAAAAACCCTTGGCAATGTGAATAAACCATGTGCAAAACATAACCCAGCCAGAACACTCGGAGCACTCCCATCTCAGTGACCTTTCCATCACTGATGCTCAGCCCCTCTGGGGAAAACATGTCAATCCACTTCAGATGAGGTTTTAAATGTTTGTCTGATTTAAAGATCCCACAGAGCTGTGCTTTCAAACAGCTGCCCCTTGAGCTGGACAGAATTCACCAGCCAAGCCAAACAGGGCTTCCAGTTGCCCCAAATTTGAACTTTGTTGCTGATTTGTCCCGTTGTAGTTAAACCTCGGTGTCAGGGTAGGTGTCGGCAAATCCCATCACCCCAAAAACCTGGGACACGGAAAGTGTCAGCAAACCCCTGAAGCTCTGTGATGTGAAAGGTGATGGCAAACCCCACCACCCCGAGAACTCTGTGACATGAAAGGTGTGCACGAATACAGTAATTTTGGTGGTTTCTGTTCCACATCTGCTGCCAGCATCTCTTTGCTCCTGCCATGTTTCAGTTCCCAAGACGACTGAAGACCCTTAATTGTTTAGGTACAAAATCGAGCCCAGGCGAACACGGAACACGAGGGTCTGAGCTGAGCCCAAGGGAACATCCCCAGGTGTCCCATCCAACCTTGGCTCGAGCCAGGACCTCCCTGGGACCACCACAGGAGAGCTGGTGGCCCCCACCTGCCTGCCAGGAGCTGACAGCTCTGCTCAGGCTCCGAGGAGCCAGGGCTGGGCTCCTGATGTGCTGCCACCACTTCAGTCACTGCTGCCCGAACTCGTTAAAATCTGTCCCTCGAGTTGACCATGAGGAACCAGGGAACACTGAGAGGATGGAAAGGGAAGAGTCTTCCCATCCTCAACACCCCTGGATCCCTGGAAGTGTCCCAGGCCAGGCTGGACCGGGCTTGGAGCAACCTGGGATAGGGGAAAGTGTCCCTGCCCATGGCAGGGGGTGGCACTGGATGGGCTTTAAGATCCCTTCCCACCCAACCCATCCTGGGATTCTGTGGGTCAGTGAAAAGCTGAGACACCCTGGCACAGCACAGAGGGGAGGTCTGTACTGCCCAAACCTTGTTCCACAGCTCCCCAAACACGAGACTGGAACTGAAGAACCTTAGAGAAATAATTAGAGAAAGCAGAACTCTAATTAGGCACAGCAGTGATGAGTGACCGCCGGCTGAAGGGCGATGACCAGAGCCCGGCGCGGGCAGCGAGAGATGCCCGAGTGACCATGGGGTGTCACTCACACACCACAAACCCAGAGGAGAACAACTCCACGGCTGTGTGAGCACAGCCCCTCAGGGCTGCCCTGCCCCGCTCACAGAGCTCGGCGCACCCCAAGTGTTTTGGGGCTCCACCTGAGGAGCTCACCCCTCTGCACACCTGCGTTTTACCCCCACCTCCCACGACAACGTGACAGTTTCCATTTTACATCAGTCCTCCGAGGGTCTGACAAACCAGCTGGCTACAAAAGGATGCAAAAATTCTCATGCAAATCTTTTGTCTTTATCCCCTGACACGTTTTCTTTCCTCTCGTTAATGCGGGCGACAGACAAAGCACAAACACCGTCCTCGCATCCAAAATCGGGGAAAAAAGCAGGTTTATTGCTGGCTGGGGCTGGCAAGGGGGACACAGCGATGTTGTTCCAGGCGGGAGAACAAAGATTAACTACTCTTCTCACAGATTTTAAATCCGGGAAGAGTGACCTCATACACCACAGCACTATTGAAACAACAAACCCCACAGAATACAACAAGCTGCTATTGACCCTTGGAATGGGAACGGCTCCATTCAAACGGGGGGTTTGGGAAAGAGCTTCCAGAAAGTGACGGGGAAATTCCACTTTGAATTTCAGCACAGGGAAGAGCTTAACTCCATAAATCATTCCACCCGTCACTCTTGTGCTCCCCGCAAACAGAAACAGCAAAAGGTGCCAGAAGCTTACGGGAAAAGCACAATCCGCAGATTTTTTTTGGCATGGGCTGAAAGGTTTTAACTTTGATATCACCCTGCTCTCACAATACAGCTCGTGATCAGGGGGTACCTCTGCTCGGGGCAGGTGTGGCAGGAGGGTACCCGGGGGAGACCGGTGCGGACCCCTGTGGATGCCACGGATTTGAAAATCCACTGCTCAAGTTTAGCATCCCGACGAGCCATTAACAGCTGCTGCTGCACCAGATGCTGTGCAAGCAGCCAGGCACTTAATTTTTCCCATTTTCCCTCCATTTTTATCTGTGTAAAAGCCCATCCTTTGTTCCGACTGCCCGGCACGGCCGGTGCCGGTCTCCCAGGTGCACCCTCTGCCCGCCCTGCGCCGCCGGGCTCTAAAGTCACTCGGCACTTCCCGGCTCCTGTCCGCTCGCTGCCCAGGGAGGTAAAAATTAGTAACATACCATCACGTGGTAAATCTCCTTGCTTGGGAGACGGAGAGCTCTGCACATTGCTGACCTCGATTTCTTTTCTTTCCAGAGGAGCCGCTTTGCCGGCTTCCAGCTCGGCGCCTTTGCTTTTGGGAGCATCGAGCCCCGCCGCTCCATCGGTGCCGTTCCTCTTGTCCCTCTTGCCCGCCGCCTCCTGCCGCTCTTTGTCCTGGCCGCCGAGCTCGGGGATCTGCTCCAGCTTGCTGTGGAACACGCTCGGGCTGCCCAGCTCTTTCTTGAGCGAGTTGCTGCCGTTCCACTCCTCTCGCTTCTTGGCCGCCGGCTCCTCGCGCGCCGGGG
>VXAZ01005984.1:609697-800819 GCA_013399875.1 Gymnorhina tibicen | reverse complement strand
GACACTACGTAGAATTTTTTTTTTTAAATGAAAATAATCTTTGAATTCTTTGAATTTCTTTTGAAATTCTTTGAATTTCTTTTTTGAAAATGAAAATAACCTATGATTAGCATGTCATAAAGGTGCATTACAAATTGATGAAATTAATTTTTTAGTGAAGAGGGAGACATGTCTTCCATTTTTGGCCCAGGTTTGCTCTGTTCCTGCCCATCCCAGAATGCAGAACACACCTTAGTTCTTAGACCACTATCAATTCAAGACACTGTGTTTAATTTACATGAGCGTTCTTGGCTTTGTTTAATTCCAGAGACAATGCAGCTTACAGTAAAGCTGCTAGCTTTGGCTACACTTACCTCCTGATTTGCTCACTATTAAATACTTCTATTTACGAGCTTTACTGCACCACGGCTATGTTTTGCTTTCCATTTTATTTAATGATGTTTACTGTTCCCTCTACACTACACAATGTTGCATCCCCAGCAAAGAGAGTGACTGAAATAAGTCAACTTGGGGAATGTCTGACTGCTAGGAACCACAGAGGAGTTAAGCCACTAGGGAGTAAATCACTTAACGTATCCTCAGTTTTAAACAATTGGTTTAGTTTGCTTTAATGGAATGATTTTTTTGCTTGAGGATAAACTCAGCTCAGAACTACTAGATTTTGATCCTCATTACTGAGGGCTGGACTAGATGAATTTCAACGGTCCCTTCTAACCCAAAGTGTTCTACAACTGTAAATATAAAAGACTGAAATAGATCGTCATTAAAACTCACGCTAAGACTCCCATATGAGTGAGGTCATTAAGTCATGTAAAGTAATGCTAACCTGTCACAATCAGGTCGGCTCTCCAAGGAGTTCTCTCCTGCAAGAGAACCTCAATGCTGAAGTGGTACTTTTAGCACAAGGAAATGGGAAGCTTGAGGATACAACTTCCTTTAATTTTATAGTCTGTTCTTTGGCTATAAAGCAAAATTCTGGGGAAAAAAAAATATCAAGGGCATCTTGGCATGATGTAATATCTGTAGAAGAGAATAAACTAAAGGCAAGTAAATCAAGATACAAGTAGAGCTAATCTAAAATCTCAAGAATCATAAACTCAAGCATTCCAGCATTCCTTGCAGAATAATGTCACCTCAGTTGTGACTTGCTTTGTTGGATTGTTTCAAACAATTAAACTATTTGCTAAGGGGGAAGAGAACATAATGTCAATACGTATAGAATGAATGTATCAAGAAACCAGCAGGAAACCCTTTTATGTTGCTCTCCTTCCCTAAGACTCCTTCTTGGCTTCTGCTCAGTGGGGTATGTCCAGTAAGTACCTCATCAGCCTTTGAAGTCAGTGCTCAAATACCACTGATAGGAGACAGATACAAGAGCTGGCATTTGCTTGACCATTCTCCCAAATTTTGCTGCAATGGCAGACCCGATGCCACACAGCAGCAATATAATGGCTGAACAGTCCCTACCTATAAAAAGTCAGATTTCAAAATGTTTTTAACAGAGAGCTCCAAGTTACCAGCTGAGTGATGCACAATCAAGTAGAAAGAGGAAGGTCCTCAGAAACTTTGTGAGGAGTGTAAGTTTTTTCCCACCTCTCCATAGAACAACAAGCATGTGGAAGCTTCTGCAAGCCTTGGAAGAAAAAAAAAAATACCAGGAACTAACTGGAGAGACACAGTTGTGTTCCTCCTGCATATCACAGACAAGGCAAGGGAGGTTAAAATGTAGCAACATTCCTTGAGACAACAAGTACAAGGCAGAAACTTAAAGAATAAAGACACAGGATGATAATGAAGCCCTCAGACCACAAATCACAAATGGTCGAGTATGGATCACTGAAGGAATGAAAGCTTGACTGCTGCCTAAACCTGGTTTTAGGACAGCACAGAGAGAACAAAAAATTTGTATATGACGTATGTAAAATATTCCACATGTGAAAATAACAAGAAGGTATAAGACAGGCACAGACTGTACAAAGAATAAAAAGAAAGGAAGAACAGAAAGGAAGGAATGGTTTCAAACATATGTCCTCCAGTAAAAAAACACCATACTTTCTTTATTTGTGAATGTCCTCCTTCACCTTCAGCAGAGGACAAACTCTACTTTTTCATTTGTCATTTACCACATTTTTTCACTGCAGCACAATGCTCATCATTAAAACACTCTTTTTTCTATAGTATTTGGTTAAGCAAATAAGAACTTTAAAAAGCGGTGAATATGCATGTCTACATTTTGCTCCTGTCTTCCCACCTTGATTGGTTTCCCAATACCAAGTCACATTAAACTTCAGCACAGTAAGAGATTTAATAAGAGCACAAATGCATTCATTCACTTGTAAAATACTTGGAGGTAGCATTAGACTTTTCCTTTTTTTCGTTAGTTTCCCTTGCTAGAAGTGAGATACCACCCATCACCTATAAATCTTAGTCTGCCACTGGGACTCCATTAACATGACCTTGAAAGAAGGACTGGTGTGAAGAGGCCTTGTATTTAGGAAATAACTTCCTGTAAGTCCACTTTTAATTCCTGTATAACATGGCCTGAATGCTTCATGCTTTATGGACTCAGGACATGGAAAGCTGCAGAGGGTTTATGTTTCCTGTAGTTTCCTATTACTTTCCTATGGCTTGATCAGAAGGCTTAAACCAGGAATAAAGCAGTGATGATATACAGCGAGCTTCTGTGACCAGGAAAGAAAATCACTGGCTTGTAGGAAACACAGGGAAAAAATAGTCTATGAGATATAGCTACGTGTGTAATTCACTGTTACAGAAAATCAGTGAGTCGAGTAATGTAAAATTGCAAAAGGCTACAGTGCTTTATGGCCTTTAACATTATTTGTTGTATGTGCTAAAGTAACGAATGCACAATCTATACTTTAGAACAAAACATGTTATTTCATTTTCACACATTTTCTGTGATTTTGGTTCTTTCTTCTTTGAAGATTTTTGTTTGGTTTTGTGTTTTAGGGACGTTTTTTGGGGGGCTTGGGGGCTTTTTGTTTCTTTTTTTTTTTTTTTTACAATGAATGCCAAACTGTATGAACTTTGTGCCAAAATTCAGTTTCACCACCATGAACTATCTTCATTAATTTCTACTGAATTCTTGAATCACTTTAGTTACTCCCCAAAATACTGCAAACAAGAACTCAAATACCCATTTGTTACCTAGCATCCTCATGGCTTAAGCACTCCTCCAAGAAGCAGAAGACTACATTTTCTTCCTCAGAAGAAGAAACAGTACACAAATATTCAAGCCAACAGGTTAGAATAAGATTTGGTGTACAGTCATGTTAACTGTCGTCCTCAATAAAGATAACTGAGGATGCAACTTCTTTTCATTCATGAGTTATAATCCAAAATTACGAACTTCTTCCTAAAACACAGAAGCCCTAAAACAAATTTTGAAAGTCAAAATACAGTTTTGTACTTCTTTCTTCACACAGGAGCAACTGAAATATTGTATTAATACAGTGCCTGCTGGAACAGAGAGACTAGCACTCTCTGTAGACCAGTGATTACAGTTATCACTGAGGGAAATCTGATTTGAGTCAAATGAGCATTTAAGTATCATATACATAGCAGATTGGCTTTAGAATTGGAATTACAGGTGCTTTATTGCAATAGTGCCCAGAATTAAAAAGACATAAAACGTATTATACTATGAGGTCTCTCAGGGACAGAGGCAGAGAAACTCTTAGATGGCGAATTCTCGGCGCATGTTGGGGAGAGAGGTAACTACATGCTCTGGCTGTGGGCTCTTTGGGGGCAGTGTAGAGAAACCCTGTACATGAATTTATTTAGCATGTGCTCCATCTACCTAGCCAGAAGCTATGTTGCCCCATTAGCACTTGATTAAGTACATCTCACTTATTACCTTGGGCTTTACTTTTATGCAAACTATGGCTCTATGACTTCTGTTTGACTCTAAAAATAAGTAGAACAATTTCTATTTGCATTCAAAAACATCACAAAGGTATCCTACTTGGCTCCCAAACCTTTGAGAACTCAGTGCTTCATACAAGAAGGTTCCTTTTAGTCTCACTGAAACCAAGAGTCCAATAATCTGATGAAACTTCTTTCTTTCAGTATATGAAACTGAAAAATCTATATTAATATTAATGTAGCAGTCCACACATAAAGAGTAAGATGATATGAAGGGAGAGCATTCAAAGAGAGAATATAGGTCACTGATCTTACTGTATTTTAATCATCTAATGGTTATTATCTCTTGACTACTTAAGACATAAAATTTTACAGCTCACAAATGTCTTACAAATAAAGCACTCGTTAAATGGCATTCATTTTTCTATGATAAAATTCAACTAAATAAAAGATGTACAGTTTTGAGTAGACAAGAAATATTATGAAACAGATTCCTTAGGTTTAAGAAATTAAGTCAATTTTCCTACCATTCTTACTTTCAAATGCTATAATCCATAGCTATATATAAAACTACAGAAAACAAATTAGTTACTAACTAATAGTTACCATAGATTACATTTCAATAGTGTATGATCTATCTACTGAGAAGCATACCACATCAAATATTTCATCCCTGAATGCAAATCAATAGGTGTTCATAGTTTTCCTTTAAAAAAATGCAAAGGGCATTGGTATTCCATGAAAGCCACCTATTAATCCAAGTTAAAACCTCTAATATTTGCCTTTCTGCACAGAGATTAGAACTCTTTCTTCATGGGGATTAGTAATTCCATTTTTTTCTTTGATCACAATGTAAATTCATTGTAGACTCATACCTCATAATGATCCGTCTGTTAAGTTTTTCTCTTTAGTAGCTGTTAAAATTAGGAGAGGATTTGTTGGTGGGTTATTTTTATTCACAACCACATTAATGCAAGTCCTAAACTAATCAATTTGCATTATGTAGCCTTTCATGCAGTTTGCACAGATTTACAGCTTGGTTGCTTTATCTAGTCTCATGCCTGTGAGACAGCTGTTAGGCATTTAGCTAATCTAATTCTAATTCCCAGGGGATTCTGATTTGTCCATTGAAAGTTAGATGCATGGACAACAGTTTACCATCTGAAGTATCTAATGTCACTCCTATTTCTTGTTTTTCTTTATGATTTTGGATTCAAAATTTTTCTGAAGAGGTTCATTAGAACTGTCTGAATAATCACAGTGTAACAGCTAGTGGCTAAGGTTTGCTTCTAATTTTAATTTTCTCATGGGTATGTTTAACATCTCTTGCATCTTTCAAACCTATCACGCTGATTTCAAGGGGTAGTAAGCAAAGATTTTTTAAATATATTCAATCTACATAAAAGCTATGAGGCACTTTCTGCATAGCTGTTTTGTTTCTCCTGCCACCTAATTTTTTTTTCTCTTATCTTTTTAATGATTCTTAGAGAAACAAAGGGAAAAGAAAAGATTATACCTTTCCTTGTTTGATTGTGTTCCTGCCAACAGATTTTATCTGCAAAAGACCATTCAGCTTTCTCATTAAAATTCACAGCCCCTAAATGACTAAATTTAATTGGCAAGAAGTCAAGAAACGTAATTGTTTAAATGATGAACATTTCTAAAAACAGTGCATTATGATGAAAGTCATCTATTTATATTGTGCCATTTCATTATGATTGTGCTTTCAATGGATATTTTATCTTGCTAAAAAAGTAGTAAAGTGAAAGCCTGACAAAAATGAAACAGTTTGATCCACTGAATACTAACAATTTTCAAAGCAAATTTATTTTTACATAGGAAGTGAATTTAGATTTTTAAAAGTTAAATGCATTTTTTCCTAATGCTATTTATATACTTGAGTGCACGGCTGCTTGACAGCTAATAAACAAGCTTATATTTATACAAGAAGCCAAGATAAAGTACTAGCTCTGTAATAATCGATAAAAATTCTGCCTCTGTTCTTCAGCAAACAGCTTGCTTTAATAACGAAATCACAAACTATAAATGATAAAGATTATAGGCTGGCAGAAGTCTCTGCTCCCACTTAAATTAATGGCAAAACTGTCCAGACCATCTCTGGCCCCATCTAGCTGGGTCATAGCCCAGCCTTAATCAAATCTCACTCTTAAGAAACAGCTGGCTTGAGCTGACCTCACACATTTTCCTTTGTAATCCAGTGTGCCCAGGAAAGGTTGATGTCAGTCTCTTGCTGGTTAGTGAGACTCTTAAAATGTGTGTACTTGCTCCACACCCTTGATCAGACAGGCTTGTTCACCTTTGGGCAAGAATTTAGCAGTGAGTTAGAGAGAAGGCGATTTCACACCCCTTTGTGCCACTGGGCAAGGGCAGCGAGCCATGTCTGTGCTGCTGGGCAACAACATGTCTATGCTTATTTGACCCTTGGAAAAAGGTTTAAGAGGATGAGGAAAAAGCAGGAACAAACCAGGAATTAGGAGCACCAACTTTATCTGTCTCTTCCCCACAGGGACACGTCTTTGTTTTTATTTTCGGCTCCAGGTTGTAAGGGAACCAGACTCCCCGATGTGGAGAGCAGCAGTGACCTAGAACAAAGTTTTCCTTACACAGTCTAACCCATGTTTCTTCTTCTACCAATTCAGACAAAGTCTTCTTCTCACTTTCAAATACAGGCCAGAAAAATTATTGACCTTCAGTTAGTGATCTGGATGCATTCAGTGTTAGCAAGATGAATTCAAAATTTGTAGTCTGCATGTCCCATATATATGGGCTTCAAAGATCAACATCTGCTTGGGATTTCGATAGCGCTGTTAAATATTCCTGTAGCTGCCTCCACTCTCTGTGAGAATTTCTTACACCTGTGAAGATCTTCCCTGTTTCTGAAAACTGAGTGTACGCATCCCTGGACCATGCCAGTCTGCTGTGTTTCCTGACAAGACACAGGGCCAGCCAAACAACATATGTTACTCCTGTCCTACTAGTATTTGCTAACCAGATGGTATTCAAAGAATGCAAGTCAGTGATGATCTCTGTTCATCCATCTGTCCTGAAATTCTCACAGCTTAAAATGAGTACACTTTCCATCCCTAAGCATTAGGATTCAGTGAAATACAAGGTAATTGTGGCAAAATAACATTAAGGTCAAGCATACACCCCATAAGCAAGATTACTCACAGAAAAGTAAATAAATCTTCCCATCTTATTCTTGATTTATTTTCTTGCATTACAGCTGCTTTGCAGCATTTCTTAGCATTCTGAGATCAGCTGGATATTGTTTGTACTAGATTGCTATTTGCCAGTTTATTCTGCTGCACTTATTCAAAAAAAGTAAAGCCAACAATATTATTTTCAAAGTAGGCCACTATGACTATTATTTCAACCACTAAAATATTTAATCTTACTTTTAGTTCCCCTTTTGTACTGCTTAAATACTTTAATTATGAGAAAGCCAGGGATATCCATGCAAAACATTCAATTTTATTTTCAAATATAGACACAGGGATGTCCTTCAGCTGAGCTTTAATCTCTTTTATATCTGCTAAATAATACAGAAAACATATTCTTCTTCTAAGGATAGGGTCTTCTACAAAAACCTTAGCTCATTCAAATTCAGATTTATAACTAAAATTATTTACTTTAATACAATTATTTCAGTCAATCAAATTTGTAAATCGATAGCCAGCTAATGGCAGAGATCTCCACACAGGAGCTGATTAACAGCTTTCATTTTGCAAGTGTGAGATCCCAATGCCTGCGTGAGTTGACACCTGATTAACCATCCTAACTGATCTTTGTCGTTGCAGAGCTTGGATTTCAAATTGTTTCAATGAAAAGATGGAGCTCTTCAGCTTCCTTTTTCAAAACTTACATTAATTTTCCTTTCCCATCTTCCCTGGATCTGAAATAGATTTATGGGAAGAGAATCTAACAAATAAATGTTACCTTTAAACATTGCTTCAGTAATTTCTTTTCTCTAAATTTTTAGTGATTCTGTTTCAAGTCTCCATCAAATAAAGTGTTTTTCTCTTAAATTTTCAAGCTTTGCTCAGTCTCTAAGGCAATTTCATGAATTTTCAATTGTCAAAACAGATGAAATATCTAAATCTTCAGCTTATTATGCATAAGATATATCCTGGTTCTTTTCACTTTCTTTATTTCTGTAAAGTTATTTTTTCCCTCTTTTGTTTCGAAAGATGTGGCACTGTCCCCCAGGAACATGAACAGATGAAGAAAAGGTTTTATATCAGTCTGTCAGTCTGAGCATTAGAACATCAGAAAAATAATTTCAGGAAAAACAGTTGAAAGAATTGACTTTTTCTTTTTTTCTGAGCTTACACAATTACATTCTATTATTTAATGCAGCTGTGAAGATCTACCATCATAGCAGGGAAAAAGTTTCCTCCTTCTGAGTTTTCAGAGGGTAAATTAAAGGTTTTAAAAAATCCTTGAGAAATTGGATTTTCAGTAAATTATATTCTAAGAGTTACTGTACTTACATGGGGGCATATAAAATATATGTAATTTCTATGCTATCTTAAAAACAAATATTTCTTCATTACCATCTTTATGCTTTTATTTCCAACTATACTTGCACAGCTAATTTACTGGTACTAATATTTATTCTTTGAACAAACACAAAGATGAAGAAAACACCTAAAGAAGTACATTTTCACTCCAGTGAGGTGCACTTTTCATTCTTTCTTCTTCAGCTCTTCCTGTAGTCATTAGAATCTTTTTTATAGATTAAAAAGGGCATTATGGACAAATAAGCACATATTTTACTAGAAATTATAAAACTTCTGGTGTCTAAAATGTTTACAGATTAAAACCCATATTATTTTATATATGGAAAAAATAGAAATTAAGATTACAGCTATTTATAAATATTTGAAGAGCTACAATTAACACACATGCATTTTTTATTATTAAATTTTTACATATAATTTTTGTTAAAATTACTATTATGGTAGCCAGTTGCACAAACTTTTACCATTGCAAATTCTTTGCTGTCTAACCACTGTTCAGTTATTCATAGGAAATCAGTTTGATGTTCTAATTTGGGTATCTGTTGGACAAGCAACCAAATTATCTCTAGGCCATATCCCACAACTCTCTGCACCTGGTAGTAGCTGGGAACAATTAACGAGTGGACACTGAATAGTTCATATCTCCAGTGATAGCTTTACCTGCTCTATAACATTCTTTTTCCTGTAGCATCAATAATTAACGCTGATCATCTCAAAAATCCTGAAAGTCATTCAAACCTCCATATGCACAAAGAGCCCAAGTGCAGAGAACATTAAAGTGGAGTGTTCTGGAGTACACTTAAGAGTCTCCAGCAAAAGGAATACAATTTTCCTGATGGTCCAATGACTATAACAGGCAGCAGATTTTCAAACACATTAGCAGGTCACACAATGGTTTCATATGGGGAGATTCAAAGCAAGAATTTAAAAAATGCATTTTAATAAGTGCTCCAAAATACAGATAAATGCTTTGTGTAATTAACAAAAGGAGATAAGTTTGGCATAAACTGAAAGGCAACTAGTTCTGTACCTTTCAAAGCATTTGGGTGTCCTTCATAGCCCAAAGGTGGATCTTTGAGCATCCAAATAGCCCTCAAAATCTGGCAAAGTACCAAAGTCTGCCACTCTTTCAGGAAATTAAGAAGTGTGCAACTTGGAAAATGTTTTTCTTTTCTGCAGGTTACGAGATATGAAATTGTCATAATCTGAGAATTTAAATGCCCTGGGTACGTGTTTCTTCTGTTGCTAAGTTAGCACAAGCTTTTCTAAAGGATATTACAGGCAAAGGATACCTTTTCCTCTCAGCGCAGTAGGAGAACACCTTTGTATTCTCACAACAAGGAGAGTACATGTTAAGCACCAGTACAAACTTTGCTTTTTCATGATGTAAGAAAGAATTAACTTATTTTAATCCTTAAATGAGGTGGCTATACCTTTGAAACTCTCCACAGGGAGGTAGATACTATATATTATATGTGCACAGTAAGCACACTACTGCTCAAGAGGTTTCAATGTAATTGCTAGAAGTGATAATCATATATGATGATGTATCGGGGCTGACAGCTGAAGAAGAGAGAGACATACTTGTCTGTGCAATTTCTGTGCATGCACAACCTATGGCACTATATTATTCATCAAATGCTTTGGCCCGAGCTGAATTAAAAATGATATACAGCCAGCATTTATGGTACCTGACACTTCAGTAAATCTGTGTTTTGGTCCTTTAAGAAAACTGAGAGCAGTCCCTAAGATCCTGCACCAGAATCTTAGGAAAAAGGTTTATTCATCAGCAGTTAGCATGAACTCTTACGAAGGACTATAAGTAATTTCAGAGTATACTTGGTGTTTTCAGGGAAAACTGTACCAGAAACTCTAACCAACAAGGGCAGCAAACCTTTCAACACTTGTACAAATAATTAACAGCTTGGAAGAGTCCCATTGCTTTGCCCTAGCAGAGCTGTTCCAAACGCTTCTGCCTAATGCTGACCATAACGTGGGAGTAAAGATGCAGTACTTATGTTAAAGGGAAGGAAAGAAAGTATGGATTAACAATCATATCCTATGTCAATACTTAAATTTCTGCAGATGTATTCTAAGTGGCTCACATATTTTTGTTTATCTAAATTTAAACACATTTTGCCTTGATAGAGAAGGTGAGGGAAAGAGATCCAAAACCAGTTAAAATCAGATGAAGATAGACATTAGATGAGATTTGAAAAATCTATTTGAAGATCATGTATGCACCCCTTGATGTATTTGAATTTGAAATAAAAATACTCCAGTGATGCAACTAGTTTACATGATTATCTAAATCTTATGCAAAATACACAGCTCTACTTGAGCATAAAAAATAAGCTGGAAAATGTCAAGAAGGCAGCCTCTGTCAGATAATTGTAGGTCTGCTGCTTAATCAGCAGAATACAAAATTCAGGGCAAATCATATGCCTTCAAATTTGAAATGCTATTTAGGTTTTCGATGTTATCACAGGAGTAAACATAATGCTTTTATTTTATTGGCAATGTATACATCTGTCATTAATAACAACAGAAATATTAAAATATATTAACCACATATTTTAAATATGAAATAAAAATATGGAATCACAAGGTATTTTTTCCTATGCAAAGACAGACAATGTTCTAGTACATAAAATGGCCTTTTTCTCTGATACTCTCATGAAGAATGTTTCTAGAGGTAAGTACTGGGAGTGCTAAGACACCAATAAAATCCTATTTTACAAAACAAAATAGAGACATTTCCTTCTGAGAATCTATTTTTTTCAATCAAAACCTCCTTCCTCTAAATTAAAAACAGTTTTTCTTCTTCCACAAATATTCATTGTTTCATACATTTGACTTGGAGTTTTATGTGAAATAATTTCTTTTAATATGGGGAATTCAAGAATTCAAGAAAATATGGAGATACAAGAATTGTACAAAAACAGGATTATCACAGATCTATCAGTAAGACCTTCTTTATGAATTACAAGGATGTTTTTATAGTAGAGGTAGTGACAAAGTGATTGATTTGACATGCATTTGTAAAAAGATACAGGGATATGTCCACACTTCATGTCATGTTCCGGAGAAAGTGAAGACTTGATAGCATGGCTCTCTTTACAGTAAGCTTGAGCAGTGCTTTTCTAGTCAAGAAAAGAAACTACAGCTTTTAAAAGAAAAAGAATGAAAAAATCCACAAATCTCACTGTTTCTTGGGAGGATTTTCCTAAACATCCATAACTTTAATTAAGACTATTCCTTGGTATTTTTAAGCTTTATATTTTATTATATTTTTTCTTGAATTAAGCAATAGGATAATCTTAACAAGCTGAAAGGCATGATCTTAATATAAAAGGTCACATAAGCAGATCAAGTCAAAAAGTGAAACAAGAATCAGTCACTGATATCAAAAAAAGAAAAAAAAAAATCACAGCCGTTCCAGGTGACATTTTGGCACATTGATAACCAATTATAGTATTGTGAAAAGGAGAATATCTGAGATGCTCTTTTCCATCAACAGCACCTGCTAATGTCATGTTCTCAATGAATAAAGTACATCACTGCTTTGCACAGTTTTATCATTTTCAGAACGCAGTCAACAATTCCATGATGAAGAAGGTATATTTCATAAGATATTTTACAACCTTCCTGACTGTGCCACGCCTGGATAAATCAAAACTTGTCACACTCTGGTGTTTGGGTGGGAATTTACTTCTTAAGGGATAAAAATATGCCTTTCAAGCACACTGTGAGGAGTGTAAGCCAATACCACATTCTGCCTTACTGAACTCATCAACTGTTCTCTCAGCCCAAGTAAAAACTCTTCTAATAGCTTAAATAAAAGTCTTTGGCATGGTCTCCCACAACATCCTTCTCTTTAAATTGGAGAAAAACGGATTCAAAGGGTACACTGTTAGAGTTGTATAAGGAGTTGGTTGCATAGTCACATCCTTAGGGTAGTGGTCAGCAGCTCAGAGTTCCAATGGACACCAGCAACAAGCAGTGTCCCTCACAGGTCCTTACTGGGAACAGTTGAATAACTTCAGAAATGACATAGATAAAAGAATCAAGTGCACCCTCAACAAATTTCCAGATGACACCAAGCTGAGTGGTGTGGTTGGGACACCTGGAGGGTGGAATGACATCCAGAGGGCCTTGGACAAGCTTGAGAAATGGCAAGGTACCTATGCTTTGCTGGATTCAAACCTTAATTTTTAAGTACTGGAAGAGGAGGAGTCCTGATTTTTAACTTCAAGCTACAGTTCTTAAAACTCTAGCATTCAATGTTTAGGAGGACTGGTTTAAGCTAGAGTTCTTAAAACTAAATACATCATGCAAAATTAGTTAGTTATAACCAACTTTGATATAAAAAGCAACATCACAAATACTATTTGCAACAGTCAAATCTGTTTTAAATTAGCTGAAATGATGTTTCTAGCTATTATTGGTAGTATTAAACTTCCCTGCCTTAAATCCTTTTTTGTTATGGTCCATCATCAGTACAAAGATCAACAATAATTAAATAATCATCTAAGAGTTCATTGTTATCTGTAATCTATATCACCTGTAAACAGCAATTAGCCCCAGTACTTAAAAAAGAAAGTCAGTTGCTAATCATGGCTATTTGACCAAATCCCACAACTTCTACAGGAAAGCTCAGATTGCCAGCTCCATCTCACAGACAGTTTCTGATGTAAATAACAAGTCAGGTACATACAGCACAGTGTTCTGCTTGGAACTGGGCAACAGGAAGATAGACATTTGTGTCCAAAACATCACCTAGCCTGCTAAGCTGTAGTATCACTATGCAGGTTCAAAAAGAGACATAAAAACATATTTTAAAACAGTATCCACAAGAAAAACAAATTAGGGTGGGGATTTATTTTTTTTAATATGGCTTCAAAAGGAAATAAAGTATCATGGCAAAAACAGAAGTCAAGAATAGATAGCCATGTATTTCAGGAATTGAGGGTTGATTTTATCAGATAAATTTGTCAGTGGTTCATTTCCATGAAAAAGGTTATTTTTTGGTAAGTTAATTACTAACCATTGCAAGGACTGCATTATTATTCCTCACACAGATGATAATGTGAGAGTCCTTTGTGAATTCCTAGTCTTAGGACAACTCCTATATATACAGTGAACTTTCAGAAAGAAAGAACAGAAAAAAACACTCATCAGGATCAGAAACCACTATCTAATTCCTTTTCTACAGCAAAATAGAACAATATGTATTTAAATCTAAGTCTTAATACCTAGGTATTAAGGTATTATTTTTTCTTGAATTTATATAAGCACCACTGGTGTCTTTTTTCATACTTCTACAGGCATGGATCTTACAGCTTTGTATTATAGAGATCATTTTTCCATATGAAAAATGGTCAGTTTAGTATTACAGGATTCTCTGTAATTAACACGAAAAAAGAAAACTGTCAATCTCAGAGACGATGATTTAATAAATTCCAAGTGTTAGAAGCATCTGGGCAATTATGGAGGGAAGTTTTGTGTTGGCATATGTGCATCCTGCTTATGCCAAGGACTTTTTGAAGAGGCAAATGTCAAGCTGAGGTCTGATGATAACTGGGAATGTCTCAAAGACACTGCCATCTTGGTCACATGGCTTATAAATATAAAGGTACCACAGATAGAATAGGCAAAGAATTTGACCTCAGAAGCATGGAGTTCTCTCCTAAGTACTATAGGTATGATCTGTAAATCTCCTGTCCACATTTGAAACAGTTATCAGGGATTCAGTTTGTCCTGAGAAGACCTACATAAATATGGAGATGGAACCTAAGGTTGTCAAGCAATCATTTGGTCAGAGAGAAAGAAGCTGCCAAGAGATGAGGTACTGCAGGAAATCATGAGGAATGAATGGCTGTGAGTAAGGAGCAGGCCTGAGGGAGTTGGTTCATGGATCAATCTCCTGTAATATTTCATCTAGTAGTAGCCATTTTCTTATTAAACATATTTATTGAACAGGGCTTTCTGGTTTCAACATCACAGAATTTCAGAACTACAGAAGAATGTGCCAAGAACTTGGAGCTTCTGATCTCTACAGGAATGTCAACTTCACTCATTTCTATTCCTTCTTACACTTACCCATGGAGGAATAAGGTCTGCAACAACACATTTCTACTTCTTTTCTTCCAAGAAGGTAATAAAATTCTGGACTTAAGCACACATAGACTGTAGAGATTTTCCCACATGTCAGTAAAGGCATTTCATCCCTGTGTGATTCTAAACCTATCCCAAACAGACAGTAGCAGAAGATATCAGTCTTTAAAAAGACAATGAGTGACCAAGTCAAGGGATGCCAAAATAGAAATCTTTCGAGATCAGTAAATTACACTTTGTTAAAATGAAACTATTTCACAAAAACAAGCCTAAAAATAATCTACAGCATTAGCTGGAAATCCACCTGGCTTCTTACAGAATTACTTAATTTCTTTCCATGCTTCCCTAGTGGCCTACTGTAAGACTTGTGAGGAGTCTCCCCAAGCTAGTGGTTGTTGAGTCTCCCAGAAGCAGCTCCCTCAAAAATTCACATCTTCACAGGTAGCTGGCTCCTAATTTACTTTAAAACATTTCAGTTCTACAGAGCCCCAGAGAATTACCGGAATCCTATTACACGCAGAACATAATGCATCTTCATATATAAAATGGTGATATTTATATTTATGCAATGCATATAACTAAAAACAGACTGCTACCGTGATTGTAGCATGTCTTAAAATAAACTGAGCTGCATGGATTATAACCAGGACCAGGCAGTCCAAAAGTGGTGTCAGAATCCCAGGGAAGCTGTAGACCATATGGCACTTGAATTGAAAAATAAGGAAAAACCAGAGATCAAGCAGGTAGAATGTCTAGAAAAAAACCTAATACTGTCATATTAGTTCACAAATTACATCCACTTTCCTGAAAATACCTGCATGATTTGTACAAATCCATGCAGAGAAAATACATAATTTATTGTCAGCAACTGCTTCCTGACAAAATTTTGAAGTGCCAGGAATTGAATCTTTTCTTTTTTCTTTTTTTTTTTTTTGAGCAGTGAGAAGTTTAACAAGAGATGGGGAAAAAAGTTCACTTCTGTCTGCACCATGGTAATCAAAATGCATGAAAACCTATGTACCTATTTGCAGTACGACCCCTCCATATCCAGTACTACGTTAAATAATGGTTTATATGTGTATAAATTGATAGAAAGGAACTAATGGATGTGCACTTTGGAAGTACATACTCCTTGGTAATACACAGGTAGTGCCAGAGACAAGCACAAAGAAATCTTGCAGAAATAATGGAAGGTTTAGGACTGCATAAAGACCATTAGAGTCAGACCGAAACAAGCAACCAACATACATGTTCAGCCAATGTAAAGCCAATTAAACGGCTTATTGGTCACAATGAATTGAGGTGAACTCAGAAACCACTATGAGGATGTCCTGTCCCAGGGTTAGCATGCATCTAAATTTTCCTATACTCAAGCTCTCCCTGAAATATTGATCCTAGAATATTTTGAAAATATACATTTGTTCAGAATATCCAAAAATCAGATACCTTTGAAAAACTGATGCTGTAAACTTGCTCCGGCATGACAGTCAGGTTTGGACATGACCGCAGCACACACGACCAAGACCTCGGGGTGCAGGACAACTCTGTTGTACACACTGTATGTGTACTTGCTGCATCCATATTAATGATGATACCAACAGTTTCAGGTCTGTTTGTATTCTCAGGCAGCTTTGTGGGAGCCAGACACAGAGCATAAAACCTGGCAATATCTGCAGAGTGTGCAGTGGACCCCTTGATGCACTGTGTGTGATGGATCTGGAACTGTCACCATCCTCCACTGATATGCATTGGGTTTGCATAAACAAATACTTTGTCTTTTCTGGTCCCAAATTTTGCCCCTTAATTTCTCTATTTACACATGTAACAGAGCACCCTTATGACCACAGAAAGTATTCAAAAGTTTGCAAACAGATATTTCTGCTTTCCTTCCATTGCCACTTGCAAATGTCAGGCAGTGAGACCGTCTGGTACAAATTCTGTTACCCGTGTGATCAATGCCTTTGATTAACAGTAACTGCAGAGGCTCTGTGTGAGTTTAAAGAATAACTGAAGTTCTCTTCAAGATCACTGATGCTGAGGATGCTTGAGTAACAATATATCTTAGTAATGTATCCAGTTCAAGATGTAGGCAGAATAGTTGAGATATTTTTTTTGTACCATGATCTGAAATACATTTGGGATGATACTCTAATCAAGGCTCAGGAAATAACTTAATCACATGCCTTTGTTAGAAAATAAAACTAACAAAAGATGAGATTGATTAAATTTTAGAAACTCTGTGGAAAATTAAGGCTATTCAAAGTAATTTGGACACAGAACTCTTGAGATTGTAAATGTCAGCTTAAGAAAAGTTTCTGTTGCTAGGAGACTATAACAACAAGATGTCTATGTAGTAAAAGTATCTCCAATATATCAAGGAGAAAATGGCTTGATTAAATTAAAAATGAATGCTAATTAATATACCTAACAGCAAATAAAATTAAAAATGAATGTTAATTAATATACCTAATAGCAAATAAAACTAGATTAACTCAAGAGTCATAACAGTGCCAGAAACTTGTCCTGATGGCAAGCTAGCTGCAGTCTTAGTTTTCTTCAGAGCAGATTCTCTAGCTGTCATTCATTTCCACCCCCAGTAAGCCTACCGCTTGTTCATATATATATGTACATATAAAGGTCATCCTTCTCTTCTGCCAGCCAAGGAAGCCCTCATATAATTGTTTTCAGGAGACTAATTTATACTTCAAAGTAATACTTGGAAGAAATTTCAGAACATGCAAAGAAATTCTTCTCCTTTGTTACAGCTGCAAGATATTTTTAAACTTTATCTATCTCGCAACTGAGAAGGTGACAGACTTCTCTTGAATCTATCAGTCTTATCCTCTGTAGCCCTAAGGACCTTGGACAGTGAAATTGATAGAAACCAAGTAATTCTTTCCTAGCACAGGTCACGTTTAAAGCCAAGAAGTAACTGTAAGAGGATTCAGTTCGTTGACACTGACCTGGAATTCCAAAACTAACTACTACAAACCTGTTTTGCTGTACAGGAAGACAGGTGTTTTAGAAGGCAGGTACAAAAAATCTTTTCCCAAATTTATGCATGTTATTTAAGAAGTTAAATTTTAGTGTACAGTTTGAGTAAGTGTGGATACAGAAAAGCCTGTTAGAAGGATTTTCCAGCTTCTTGCAGTGTTCTGTGTGAATCTTTTCTTTCTCATGCAAACTATGAAAACAATAAGATGTTTTTCTATAACTATCTGGACACCTGGTGTTTGTCTGAGTCTTGCTTATGGTACACTGGTGTAATGTTATTGAAATGGATGTTTTAAGACTTCACCCAATCACCCTCAGAGGTGGATGGGGTACTGACCAATATTCTCGTGGGATTAAGACATATGAGTGGATAATTAATTAATTAAATAACACATTTTCCTGCTGACTACGCTTGGATTCATTTCCTCATCTCTGCAATACAGCCACAAGTAAGAGCATACACTCCACCATTTACTAAAGCCCAGCAGTAACTGGGTTAAGCCATAGGAATGACAGTAATTTTTATATTTCCCACATCTTATAGACTTCTTCAGATGAGTTACCTAGCTTTTAAAAAGTCAACCCACAATAATATAATACAACAAATTTGTGCTATCTCATGAAGCAGGTGAAAAAGCTAATTTTTTCTGTGTTGAAAAGTCAATGAAGAGAGACTATTAAAACCAGGTAAATGTTTATTAGAGACATGAATTAACACAGATGTTTATTAACTGCTTGACTGTTCATAGACACTTGCCAACCCCATGAACAGAAGCATTCCCAAGTGATTCCAGCACGTTAATCCTTTTTTCAATTATTATTACTGATTTAAAGGGTACTTCTGTAGAGTTTTAAGATTTATACAGCTGTATCATGCAAGAGGTGCTGAACCAAGTCAGTCTAATGACAGGGACACTGAAGTGTCTTTTGTGTTAATGGTTATCATTCCATTCCATTCTCTGTTTTGGAAAAACCATAAAATAAAACTCTATATAGTGACATAAAAGATGGACTTTGGTAAAAAGGATATCAGTTCTAGTGTGAAAAGAAATATGGAGCATGCCAAATGGACCATAAAATGTACCCATTCAGGTCAAGCCTATGGAAACTCCACAAGAAAATGGGCGTATCATATTGCATTACTCTCAGTCAGCACAAGTAAGAGTAGCACAGATTGTATTTTTCTCCTGCATTCTCTCTTCATAGAAAGAAAACTGATCAATGAACTACTTATCAAGCCTGAACAATATAAATCTGCTGAATTCAAGAGAGCTGTTGTGCAAGACGCTTGAATAGGACAAATGACTGAGATAAAGATTCTCTGGCTGGTCACCAAGGACCTCCCATATCAGCAGCAATAATGACTTATCACAGATAAACACCTTGCTAAAATGTTTCAAGTAAGCCTGTGAGAGAACTGTCTGTTGATCTGGGAATGCAGCTAGAGCTGTAATGCAGCTCAACACAATAGTGCTTTGAATTAAAGTTCTCAACAGGTCCCATGAAACCAACTATCAAGACCTGTCAGACCTAACTGTAATGGTTTTCTACAAAGTGAAGTTCTCTACAGAACTTTATTCATGTGAGAACAGTTATGCTTGAAGAGCAATTTTATGTATCTAAAACCTATGAGACATATATATTCTTTATATGAGATATATATATACATGCACATAACTGTTGTATTTTTATTTCATTTAAAGGACTCAGGTTCATGAGAGGTACACTTCAGCTTTGATTTTGGTGCTGATTAGCATTCCCTTTTGTTTGAAACACGTTACCCCTTTGAATTCCCATTTGTATTTGCAGCGTTTCTGTCATGTGGTAAAGTAAATAAGAGAAGAGCCTGATTGCAAATGTTAAGCCTATAAACTATGTCTCTGAGTTATTTATGCTACCCACAGAGCATGGCAGTGCACGAGGAGAATGTGCAACAGCAACTGCTCTGACATGCAGCATCAGAGGAATGAAAAGAAGACAGGAACAACTGGCTGGAGAATAAATGCTCGAGGAAGCATCAAGAAATATGGATGGAGAAACAGAAAAAGGTAAGCAGAATATATGTAGAAAGAGTAGTCTCCAGCTGGAGTTAAAAATAAATCCTGGAAAGCAGAGGCTTGTTCATAAAAGCAATAAACCTTCTCTATGGAAAGCAGAGGCCAGTTCATAAAAGCAATAAACGTTCTCTATCTTACACTACTGCTAAGAGTAGGCCAGGAGGAGCTCCGAAACAGAAACCTCAGTGCAGATCGGGGTCTGATTATGCCATTATTAGGGAGAGCTGAAACTACATAAAAAGAAGTTGTATAAAGAACTTTCTTATTTTCAAAGGTCAAGTTAGCATCCCAATAATATGCTGGAGTCATTTCACTTTTTGGAATATTCTCTTCTAATGCAGAATGCCCCAAAGTAAATGAATACATACGAAATAGCTCTATTCTCCTCAATACAGTACTGTACAACTCAACAAGCACTACAGATGTAATGCCTTTAATTACAGGGTTTTCCACTAAATTTCTCTCACATAGTCTGAAAAATGTATTCCTCGATATAATTTTTCTTTATACAGCAAGTTCCTTCCATATATTTGGTATTTCCATTACCTCCAAAGGCAATGAATCATATCACAATCATTAAAACTCTAGTTCTCAAATTTTCTTAACCTGGGAAATTTTATGGTTTTGAACAATGGAAATATATTTTACTCTTAACTTGCATTCCTCTTCAGCACCTTACCTACCTACCTACCTTTCAGCAACCCGCACAGACTCCTCATTAACAAAGCAATTTATCATCTTCTCTTCCTTACAAAACAGTTCCCTAATTGAGTTGTGCAAATCATGAAAAGCAGCTCTTGCAAGAGTATCCAACAGATGGGTAGAGAGTTCTTGATAGAAGCAAGTTTGAAATCTGAGTATTGGCATGTTCATGTTTTAGTTGAAAATTAGAGTTGAATATTAGGAAACCTTTCCCAAGCTGCTTGTCAATTTCTTGATTATTCTTTCCCTGAAAAGATGTGATACCATTTGATAAATAGCTCTTAGTTCATTGTGCAGCTGAGGACTGTGTTATAGGAAGAAGAAAATCCTATACACATATTTCAAAAATCAAGAGTAGGATTCAGTAGCACGTGTAGAATCAGAAATTAATGTAAAGTGATGTTAAGCAAATTTAATCTCTTTTAATCATGTGAAGAGAGACAGTGAAGCAGCAACATTTCATTATTTTTTATGTAAAATAAAGGTTTTATCCAGTGGAATGTAGCCTGGAGCTACACTGACAAAATAACAAATAGCTCTAAAATTGTAGATGTCATATTTTGGCACCCAGATACCACAAAAAACTTAGTCATCTTCTGCGTGTAATATCTAGGTTGCTAATTCCCCTATGAAAATAGAATAGATTTTCTTGCATTTGAATAAGCTAGCTCTATTCAATATTCCTTACTGGTTCTTTTAATCATGAAAATGCCTATTGAACTCAATGGGTGTTTGAGTGAAGAATGTTGATCAGTCCTTGGAGACAGTTAAAATGGTCTCTACAAAAAATAATTATAAGTTATATTCTTCTGAAAGGCCATGCAAAAGATTGTTTTTCTATCAATATAAAATGTCTTATAAAAAATTTATGCAGCAAATTTATTCCTTTAACAGGAAAAAAGAAAGGCCCACATTATTGCTTGCAGCCGCAGAAATACACCTATCATATTTATTAGTGTACAAATGGCATTCTCAAGGTACCTCATTGCATTTTTAAAGAGAAATACTTTCCAAAAATATTTGAAATGTAGAGTAAGGTGAAGTAAATCAGAATTATGCTGAATACTTTTCAAGTATAAGCACCTCTAGGTCAGTGCCCACTACTGCAGGGTATGACTTCAAAACATCAAGCTTGGATCACTGTGGAAATTTTTCCATTCTTCCTCTGATTTCCTCACTGTAGGTGACATATTGCATAAAGCTAATACTGTGATAAATTAACTCTATTCAAGAGCTAAATGTCGATATTGGCTTCAGTGATGTGAGAATTTTATCTCGTGCTTACCATGGGATAAAACTTCTAATGAAGATAGATCTATGCATGCCAGGCAAGGAAGTGGAAAGAGAAAGTCAATGGCTCCGAGAGCCCTAGTGCCAGTTTCATAAGAAGGGCAACTGATTACTCACACTAAACTTTTTAAAATGTGTTCATGTGTTGCTTGTATATATGTTTGCTCACATATGCTCTACAGAGAGGTTCTGATTATTATGCCAGGGAACAAGATCTTGGAGCTATCTGGTAAAATTTGAACAACTGTGACTGCTCCCGTACCACCACCAACCAGACTTTGAGATATGGCAAGAAGCTCTCCTTTTGAAATCACTAAGCGATTGTAGGCAAAAAACCCAAATTACCAGCACGGTCAACTATGGGAAAAGACATATTTTCTGGACAAAACTATACAACTTCTATTGAGTAAGGACCATTTTTAGGCTATGATCTATGCTAACCTCCTCTGTCTTATAAAAACTACAGAAATAGAACACAATTAAACCATCAAGAAGTGACTGTAGTTATCTGAGGGCTGAACAACTGTGTCTGGCAATATGTAGTAATGGGCATGCAAATATAAATAAAACAGAGTAAAAATATTTTCTTGATTAATTATATCACATACTGATAATGCTTCAAGCTATGGTTCTTGGGAATCAAAAGAGCAGAGTTGTTGACAAGTGTGGCTGGAGTTAATGTGATTCTATAAATATGAAATAGTGCTGAGTTACATCTATCAACAGTTATCTCTGCTTGAATATTTCAGAATGTCAAAGAGTATACTAGTAACAGTCGGGAGGGAAAAAAAGCAATAAAACTTGGCATTTAAAAAACTTACACACTATCTGTATACATTTCACTAAGAATTGCTTTAGAAATCTTGAACTACTGGTCTACCAGGCAGAAAAATGTTGTTGTGCCTACCCTCTAAAATAAAATAATAATAATAAAAAATTCCTACAGAACTGTTTCAGCTGAGTTACCAGTATTTTTCCTAAGTCATTATTGTATTCCTTATATCCCAGAAGAGAAGCTTAAGTATGTGTTTGGGGACAAAGGGAAAGACCAGAAACATGCACAATAGATAAGACAACAAAAAATTTAAAGTGGATTACATTTGCTGATGATGAGCAGCAATGATTAGAAAGTTCAGAGATCTAGCATACAGTAATCCTTTAATGACTGTTAACATTTATCATCATGTTCATTCTTCATGTATGAAAACATATATGTCCTGCATGAGTTACCATCCATCAATCTGCCAGATACAAATTGCAACTGCAAAAGGGCTATCTCTAAAGCTAATTTATATTTACTATTTATTCTGCAGTGTTTATAGCAAATATTATGAGCCCAGAGTTTTCTGAAAAATTATAATAGTAATGATAGTATGGTCTTATTTTTTAAGAAATGCTATTCTATGTATCCATAACAATATTTACACATTAACTGTCGTGGCACAAAAAACTATCAAAATGCTGAGAGTCAAATTTATTCTGATGAAAATAGCTAGTGTATACTAAAGAAAGTATAAATCCACTTGCTAAACTTGGGGTTTTCTCTACAAACGTGCTCAATTTTCTTTAAAGTAAAGGTTCAGAACAAAATACGGAGTAAATAATTTAATGGCAATTTAAGTACAGAAGGTTAGTGCAATATAGTGGTCAAAGTAAGGCTCCCAGATTGATGCATTTTGTTGCATACAAACATACAAGGATAACATTAAATATTATTACATTTCATGACAGGAAATATGATTGTGTTGAAAATTCAATCAGGTTTCTTTGTCAGTCTAATAACAAGAATTTTAACATGCTGCTGCCAAAAATCAGTGAAGCATAGTATTGCATTCAAGAAACAGCTAGATTCTAATTCTCTGTCTGGCTGAGAACAACTGAAAATATCTCAACTGTCACACGTTACTTTATTTTTCTCTGCACCCCATACAGAATCAATCAAGAAAAATGACATTAAAAATATATTAATGAAAGAAAACCACCTTTTTCCAAATTCCTGTGCTTTTCTTTTTATAGTCTCACACATTAACTTACCCAACAGCATTGCACTCACTGCTAATGAAAA
Organism: Gymnorhina tibicen; assembly: GCA_013399875.1. Classification (NCBI taxonomy): domain Eukaryota; kingdom Metazoa; phylum Chordata; class Aves; order Passeriformes; family Artamidae; genus Gymnorhina; species Gymnorhina tibicen. The sequence continues at coordinate 777,165 of VXAZ01005984.1, read as the reverse complement.
GAAAGCAGGCAGTACAAATCTTCTTAAGCCTCCCGTGGCAAGAAAACTATTACAGAATGAACAGAAGAAAGTCTCTGGAGCTTTTCCCTTGTCTGCTTGTTTTAAAAAAGGAAGTAAGGATCACGCTGAGAAGTGTCAAAGCTGAATAAACCCCTAGCAATTGGGTTTAAACCCTTTGGGTAGTTAGTCCTTCATAGATGATGATTCGACTGTCCAAAAAACAGTATGTGAGAAACAATGCAGAATCTACCAGAGGCTGTAGCCAAGCTTAAAATGTAGACAAAGAAACAGTTTGCTTCTAAAGGTTTGCAAGGGAGGGCTTGTCACAGGACATTAATTCAAGCAAGCTGCTGTTACATCAAACCAGTGCATCTAAATACAGTTAATCCAAAGCTTTTCATGTTGTGTTCGAGGTGTTTGGCTGCAGCAAACTGGAGCCCCTGGGCTTGTTGTCACTGAAGAACACAAGAGCTCTCTTCTCTTCCCTTTTATATTAAAATGTACATTTAGCATCTAGAAACCACGTAGTAAATGGTGGGATTTTTTTCTCAAGCTTTATTATGATCTGCAATTGACATCTAATATGGCACATTTGAATAAAACTACTCTCCTCACCTTTGTTGTTGTTAAACTTACATATTAAGGAGTTTTAAATGAGAAAATATGGAGGATTTTCTTATAAAGTCATCACAAACAGTAGGGGGAGAACTTGACAATAAGCAGGTAACACTGGATTTTAATGACAACTTTAGGAAAAAAGCAAGAATAATGATGGTAAATTCATATTTCTTTTATAATTTTTTCCGTTACCTTGCATTCACTGTTGACAGGTGATGAAAAACTCTGACATATAGAATTAGCATTTGTCTTTAACAATTTCCTGCATAGAAATACTGAGCATCTTACGTTCTTTTGAACTATGCAATGACAACTTTTTATAAAAGCTTAAACATTTATCTGCAGTGCTTGAGAACTTCCTTTATAACAGGACTTTATTTATTGAAATAAAGGCCTTATTTACTCAAAACCAAAGTATGAATAACTGTGAAAATGAATGCAATACAGCCTATGTATTATTAACAAGTCTTAACATGTTAATAATTAGTTCTAGTCTCATCACTGACTTTCATTTTCTCTCCTCAAAAGTACATATATTTTGATTGTATTCCAACATGATGTGATCTGAACCAAAGATGATACTGACAAGAGTAGTCCATTTTTCCCTCCCAACTTACCATAAAATACACTGAAAATGCTTCTTAGTGTTAGGTTAGACACTTCCTTTTCCTGCGCCTATCGCCTGCTGTATCTGACCCTCAGCTATTCATGTAATACTTTCTGTTGATAGCAATGGTATTTGTCTGTGCAAATAATCATGGCACTATTCACAATTTCCATTTCTGTTTGTTCTTTGACATGTCTATAGAACAAGTCTGTGCCTTTACCTGCCACACTATCTTACGACAAAACCATCTTACCATGGTTTTATGAATATTTAGAGAAAGAGCGGGAGAAGAAACTGGGTCATGCATGGATATTTTTCTAATTTAGTACTGGTCTCTCTGTAGGGTTCTTTACAACAGATCTCATCTTGCAAAGTTTTGATGCAATTCCTGAATCCTCCATTTTTAGTCAATTATGTTACGTACAAAAAAACCAGAGAGGAATGAGTTTCTCCAATACACGAGGGCAACAGAATTACCTAGTTGCTAGCAAAGGGGAAAAAGAGGACTACCGATCTGGCCCGCAGGAATATCGTGGCAAGGAACAGCATTAATACTAACCCAAATAGCAGTCAAAATGCCAATTAGTGTAAGAACATTTTATGATGACAACTGATGGACTACAAATAGGAAACCCTTCCATCATAAATCGCAGCCAACTGAGTGCCACTCAAATAGTAATTAAGATTCACTCATTATTTTATGTCTTCATAGCACAGCATGAGTGGCAGAGCCTGTTGCAAAGGAAGTTGAACTATGCTGCCACTACAGCAGAACGTGCTAGGGAGCAGATTCCAGCACCTTTGCACTGTTAAAATAGCAATTTACTCTAAGCTATACCAGTCACTTATGCCCTTCAAAGCAAGTCACTCATGACCATATCTCCTCGGTGCTAGAATAGCACAATTCCCTTTCTGTTACTTTCTACATAACTCCTTGTGATGGACAATCTATCTACAGAACACATATTCCCGCGTGACAACTGATTATTAAAACATTGAAGGGAATATAGAAAATAAGTTAATCATGTTATTCTGTTATGTTAAATATGATTAAACATACAACATATTGTGCCACAAATGTTTGTAAGTGAATAAAACATCAACCTAAAATGCAGATGAAGAATATTAAAAAATACTAATTTGGTCATCAATTCATGCCACTGCACTGGACTTAACTTGGATGCAGTTTGAGTTAGGAAATGAAGGAAGTTTTAGACCTTATTCTTCCTCAGTGTAATTAACAACCATATGAGACATACAAGTAGGAGTGGGGAGTCCTTCTAAGACTGTTCCACCTGATGGAATAGGGCTTGAAAGAAAAATAAGAAGACTTTTTTATTAGGACTTTAAAAAACCAGCTATGAATCGTTTGTCTCTTAACCCCCGTCCTCAAGATAGCCTGATGTAAGAATAAACTAATTCATATGGCTTTTCTGTGCAATCTTCCTGTAGCTAGTTCATTCTGGGTGCTAGCTTCCCAAAAGTAGCACAGTGACACTCCAAGAAGGACTCATTCTTGTAAACCTAAACCTCCATGTGCTTAGTGGCTGAACTACTTCCCCCAGCTCTTCACAGCAGGAAGATTTAGATCTTTCTGTGAACATTATGCTAAACTCCAACTGTTCTGCTGTTTGGGAAAGAACCCTTAAGGACTCTAGGGGGAAGAAAAAAAGAAAGGACAAGAACAGAAAACAGTACAAAATAGCTTAAGTGCTTTCCATTATTATTATGTTCATTACTGTAAGCAGGGCTTGCATGGATGGCATCAAGGCCTTTTCTGCTCCTCACATCACCCCACCAGCAAGTGGGCTGGGTGTGCACAAGAAATTGGGAGGGGCCACAGCTGGGACAACTGCCCTCAACTGACCCAAGGGGAATTCCATACCATATGGCATCATGCTCATTGTATATAAGCTGGGGAAGAATAAGGAAGGGAGGGACATTCAGAGTAACTGCTTTTGTCTTCCAAGTAGCCACTACATGCGATGGAGCCCTGCTTTCCTGGAGGTGGCTGAACATCAGCCTGCCGATGGGAAGTGGTGAAGGAATTCCTTGCTTTGCTTTGCTTTGCTTATGTGTGCAGCTTTTGCTTTACCTATAAAACTGTCTTTCTCTCAACCCATGAGTCTTCTCACTGATATTCTGATTCTGTCTCCACCCTACTGCAGAGGAGTGAGCAAGCATCTGTGTAGTGCTTAGCTGCCCCCCAGGGTTAAACCACAATATTTAGTAAGATGTTTATAGTATAGTGAAAATAATGGCTTATGGGTAATTTGCCATTGTGTGTAATTTTTGTTTGCACATCTGTGAACATTATTTTAGTATAAATATGCAGAACTTATTTGACTTAAATCCATATATGGGAAATTCATTGTTCTTCTCAGCAGGTGATACCACATGCTTAGATTTCCTTTTTAGATCTTTGAACTTTCAGATCAGTTATATAGTTAGTGCATAGACTCTCTGGATCAATAAGGAGGAACACAACTTTCCCTTAGCATTATATTTAAAACTGGATTCAGATTTCAGGAGCCTAACTATTGAAGAAGTCTTGTCCCACATAAAACTCTGAAAGGATATTAGGTCCAGCAGCTACATTTAAAAAGTGCAAACCTTGCTTGGAATAATGCATTTAATAACATGGTGAGATTCACTGTCTCTAGTCTACATAAAAATAGACCACCATTATTCACCCATCACTTAGATATTCAGAGATGGGCTGAATTTTCTAGTAAGAGCTATATCTCAAAAACAAAAAGTTAAACACAATCATCAAATGGAAAGCCATAGAGGGCCAGATGTTCAATTGATTCAAATAGGTGGAGAGTATTAAATCAGCAAAGGTGCTATTCCCTTTGAGACTATTTATCCAAAGTAACATAAATATCCCTTCACAGCCAGCACCAATAAATAGGAAGTTAATGGGACTTAGAAAGCAAGCGTCTCCTTTTTGAAAAATGCAAATAATTTACCAGCAGTTAGAGCTGGAAGACTGTCTTTCCAAGATGAATCTCATAGTGGACAAATTAAATAAATACTTTTGTATGCACTGGTCAGCATTTTATATTCAGTATGTATTTATCAAAATTAAGGAAGAGTTTTAATAAGAAAATGAGAGAGAAAGGTCTGGTGAAAAATCAGCATTCATTCTCTAATGAAGATTTAAAGGAAATAACAAATTACATCCTTTTGCAATTTTAATCACCTTTCATGTGAAAAACACAATATGAATAAAAACAGTTTTGAATCAATTCCTGAGTGAGTATTAACCATGAGATTACATATTTGCTATATATTTCTTGGAATGCACTTACTAATCAATGTTTTTTCATCTATAAGACTCTTGAGAAAACCAGCCTGCTTTCTAGCAATAAACTAGATAATGAATCAAGTCCTCACAGTGTTTAGCAACTTGAAACTATTGTAGAGCAGCTGTTAGGACACACCATTTCTTTGATCTTGCCCCTCCACACACAAGACCACTGAACAAAAGTAGCAATATCAAATTAATCCTTAAAATATTTGTATATTGCCCAGCTCAGTTTGCTATTTGGACTTTTTGTCCCAGTTACAATTTCAGGAAAAATAAATTCAAGGACAAAGAAAGAGAGAGACAAAGGGAAATGGTTTCTTCACCATGAGAACATCCCATCACAAAATGTAGTTTCCAGGCCTTTCAGTTTACATCTTATGCTCTAAGTTAACAGCAAAACTAAAACCTGTTCTTCTGTTAAAGTGGCCATGTAGATGGAGCTGGTAAAGATGGCACAGCTTTTACTAAATCCCGAAAACTCTTATGCATATTTTGGCCTAACATTTACACTGATATTCTTGATGCTCTCTCATTCTTGGAAGATGATTTTTTTTTTTAAAGTTTCACAGAAGACACATCAATCACTTCCCATCACAAGGGCTGTTAGTTTACTGAAATAACTTGGCTATTTCTTTCCTCAAACTGTATCTACTTCCTTGCATTCTGATTGACTATATAAGTCTGATTTGCACAAGTTAATTTTTAAACAACTGCATAATGTGCTATTCCCTTTACTGTGATTACCTAAAACCTATCATTAGCCAATCAAAGAGCAAAGATCTGCACAATCACTCTGGGATATTTTTCAGTAACTGATCGGTGAATACATAATTTTCCTCCACTATGCAAATTTCACAAACATATTCCTAAGGCTCTGATTGGACCTGTGGTTCAGAATTTTAAAGTTCTTATCCATGGTTCTATCAAAACTTTCTTATTCCTCAAAATTCTAAAAGCTTTAGAATATGAAAAAAGGGTTAAATAACAGGGAAAAAAACAAAACAAAACATAAAAAGAGGACTTTCATGCTCAAATATTAGAAGACTCCATTAGAAGAACTTTAAGTTCAGGCTCTCAGTTTCAAAGGATAACCACCAGATAACCACCATGGTGCCTGCACAATAATTACTAGTTCACATGAGAGAACAGAACACAACCCCACCTAATGCTGATTCTCTTAACAACAAAAACAAAAGAAAAATTAAAACAGTCTATAGAGAAACATTTTTAAAATATCTGTGGTGTCCTTCAGGTCCAAAGTGTATGTAATGACTTAAACAGAGAGATTATTATATATTTTCCTTCATTTTCTTTACCCTAAAAATCAGCTACTAACTGGCTCAAAGCAACTGTCCAACTATGTCAACTTAACTGAATTTTTAGCAGAATATAAAAGACTGTGCAGTACCAATTTACTTGTTATTTCTCTGTAGGAGAGAATCTCTAATGCCATTCCGTCAGTTGTTACCAGTTTTTGTCATGACCATGGATACCAACCAGAACTTAAAAGCAATATTATTTTGGTGTTGGGCAGTTATATGGACTTGACAAAAATCTCAAACTCTCTCAAGTGCAAATATTTTACTGAAGCATAAATAACATCACATATTTATATAGCATGTTTAATTTGGCATTATCCTAAACTTACATTAAAGCTATTAGACAGGTGATTTGATAAAATAATGGAAGAAATAGATAGGAAACCCTGAATATTAATGCCAGTGTTGATGCCTACAAGAGAACAAACTGATAAAACGTATGGATTAACAACTCCAGATCTCCTGGGAATTTTACAGCTGGTTCCTGGTATATACAGTGACAAACAACATTAACAGTTGGAAATATGCGAACATGAGCATTTTCATATCAAGCCATAAGCATTTTAAGCACTGTTTACAGGAAACACCATGGCGACCTAGAGTACTGTAGTAACTGTTTCCAAATGCATGATAACCATGCCATTTCACAGGGAGAACATCCAAACTGGAAGAGTGTTATAAATCATACTACTTTTAAGATAAAAATGATGAAAAGCTTATTCCTGGTTTTATGAGATATTCTCCTTTCAGAACTAAGAACAAGCACAATCTATTACACCTCAGAGCCAGAAACAGTGACAAATATGCAAGAACTTTGGAGCTTCATATCACAACACACAGATACATCCATCCTAGCAGCAAAAAATATGTCTGCTTACACTCATGGTGAGCACTTAGTCCAGACGAGATACCAACAAGNTGGTGCCTGCACAATAATCACTAGTGCACATGAGAGAACAGAACACAACCCCTCCTAATGCTGATTCTCTTAACAACAAAAACAAAAGAAAAATTAAAACAGTCTATAGAGAAACATTTTTAAAATATCTGTGATGTCCTTCAGGTCCAAAGTGTATGTAATGACTTAAACAGAGAGATTATTATATATTTTCCTTCATTTTCTTTACCCTAAAAATCAGCTACTAACTGGCTCAAAGCAACTGTCCAACTATGTCAACTTAACTGAATTTTTAGCAGAATATAAAAGACTGTGCAGTACCAATTTACTTGTTATTTCTCTGTAGGAGAGAATCTCTAATGCCATTCCGTCAGTTGTTACCAGTTTTTGTCATGACCATGGATACCAACCAGAACTTAAAAGCAATATTATTTTGGTGTTGGGCAGTTATATGGACTTGACAAAAATCTCAAACTCTCTCAAGTGCAAATATTTTACTGAAGCATAAATAACATCACATATTTATATAGCATGTTTAATTTGGCATTATCCTAAACTTACATTAAAGCTATTAGACAGGTGATTTGATAAAATAATGGAAGAAATAGATAGGAAACCCTGAATATTAATGCCAGTGTTGATGCCTACAAGAGAACAAACTGATAAAACGTATGGATTAACAACTCCAGATCTCCTGGGAATTTTACAGCTGGTTCCTGGTATATACAGTGACAAACAACATTAACAGTTGGAAATATGCGAACATGAGCATTTTCATATCAAGCCATAAGCATTTTAAGCACTGTTTACAGGAAACACCATGGCGACCTAGAGTACTGTAGTAACTGTTTCCAAATGCATGATAACCATGTCATTTCACAGGGAGAACATCCAAACTGGAAGAGTGTTATAAATCATACTACTTTTAAGATAAAAATGATGAAAAGCTTATTCCTGGTTTTATGAGATATTCTCCTTTCAGAACTAAGAACAAGCACAATNAAATGTTTGAGATTAAATTCATAGTTTTCTGATTATGAATGTCAAGCTAGAAACTGCAGCTCAACCTTAATACATGTCATCTTAGAATAAAAGAAAGATGGACCCAGCAGCATATAAAAACAGATCAGTACATAGATAGGTTGATACAGATGTCTTAATTTGAAAGCTTTAGCAGGTCTGAAGGGAAATCATCAATTATATCTAATAACCATCCCACATGTTACCAGCCACTGAAAATGAAGACAGAAGGTTTTGACATACATGTAGAAAAGAATCAAATGCTAGAAAATTTCAAAGTTATTTGTTTTAATTTCTTCTCCAGCTGAAACATTACAGCTAAAGCAGAGTTGAAATACTCATAAATTTTCTATGGAATGTATTTTGGACTGTAATTTCATTCTAATCTGGAGTCCAACATCTACATTCTTATTTTTTGTTATGAAATAGAATTTGCATTTTTCATCCAAGTCTCACATGGTTCTGTTTGCCTTAGGGACTGTCCAGAATAATGCTGTTCATTATGGAAGTGTCTGCAAGTCAAGTTGAATTGGCAGCAATGTCATTTAAATACATCTTTAACTCACTGAAATAGTCAAGTACTTGTTAAGGTTTAAAATGAAACAAAAAAGTTGTTTTTACAATCTTTTTACAGGAAATCAATTCAACAGCTTCACTTGCACCAGCTGCAGTTATAATTTCTCATATCTTAAGTTTTTCAAAAAAAGAAAGACTCATCAGGCTGGCTATCCATGCTTAAAACACCACTGTTGCAGAGTTTCTGCAAGATACAACACAGCCTTTACAAACTTTTGTCTATGTCTTCAGCTTCATCTAGTTTTCTAGTGAAAATGTGATTTAGTAAAGACTGTCTGACATTGCACAGAAATAGAAGAAAACTTGTTTCAAAGCTCTCAAACAATTTTTGCTAGATATCCTGCACACCATATTAAATAAGGAATAAACTCTCAGTAATAATTTTGAGCTTTATTAGTCAGGAAAAGAAGACTATGTATGTGTGCTTAGACTCCATTTGGCATACAGGGCCAGAGGCTGACTATCACAGTTAAAATAGTTTCAGATATTAAAGAGCCCTGCTGGTACAGTCAAAAACCCTTAGACAAGATAAAATCTGTTTGTCAGGATTATACTTATTAACACTTTGAAGGAGAATTGAGGAAAACTCACAGTCTTGAAACCTTTTGCGGCAAAATCTTTACTACTTGCTGTGGTAAGTACACAAAAGGAGAGAAAATCTATGTTCAGTTTTGGGCCCCTCAGTACGAGAAAGACTTTGAGGTGCTGGGATGTGTCCAAAGAACGGCAATGGAGCTGGTGAAGGGTGTGGAGCACAAGTTTTATAATGGGTGGCTGAGGGAGGTTCAGCCTGGAGAAAAGCAGGCTCAGTGGGGACCTCGTTGCTCTGTACAACTGCCTGAAAGGAGGGTGTAGCAAGATGGGGCTTAGTCCCTTCCCCGAAGTAACAAGCAGGACAAGAGGGAACACCCTCAAGTTGTGCCAGGTTTAGATTGGATACTGAGAAAAATTTCTTCACTGAACAGTTTGTCAAGCATTGGAACAGGCTGCCCAGAGAAGCGGTTGACTGACCATCCCTGGAAGTTCAAGAAACACCATGTGGCACTTAGGGACATGGTTCAGTCCACCACTAGGTGGACTTGGCAGTTCTGGTTTAATGGCTGGACTTGATGACCTTAGAGGTCTTTTCAAACCTTAAGGATTCTGATTCTATGAAAGTAAGGCAACACTAGCATACGAATTGCACAGCAGTGCTTATACTGCACATATAGCAAAAAGCATTCAGACTGGTCAGTTACTTTTTTGTGAGCTTTTCTGATACTCATGGAAAATCAGTGTAAACATTATCATTCCGTGATGTTTACAAACCAAGGCAAAGCTCTTTGTAATGCATACCCTAACTACACGGTACGTGGAGGCTTTGCCAGGGATACCTTTGTTTACATCTCTAAGAGCATGAAAAACTTCTTCTTTTAATCACTGCAGGTGGGTAAGTTCCCAACACACTAGGCAGAAAATATGATAGCACATAATACAAGAACACAAGTAGCATTTAGATCAAATGCAAAAAAACCAAAAAGCATAAGGAAAATTCTTTTCCCCTAGTAAACAGCTGAAATAGATTTTCTTTATTTTAAGGCAGAGGGATATGTTAGAGGAGGTGACCTTGTGTTCTGGCAGTGACGATAGATAGAATTACATCAGAGGTCTTTTCTATTATATTATTTGTGGTCTTCTGTACAGTTCTATAACCTCATCTGGTCCACAAAGCTAATGGCAGTCTATCTAATTCATCCCATTGCATCCTCCAGCCAGATTCAATCTGAACTTGAGTTCACAGTACGCAGTTTAAATGTAAACTTTACTTTTATGTTTTTAATATAAATGGAAAAGTGTGTGCATTCTGGAGAAAAGGTACTCTTAGGACTTGATCAATAAACATAAACTATGTATTTTGTCAGCAACACTAAAAGCATTCTAGCACTTGATAAACTAATGGAAACATTAGGCCATCTTGTATTTTTATCTCCTCCACCAGATGTGCTAATTTATAAAAGGTGTAATTTTATATTTCCTCTCTTTTTATGTTGCTGTGATTATGCAAATTATATTTAGACAAAATGAAAATCCTGCAAATGTATTAAAACAACATTATTAGATTTTAAAACTATTCTGTCCAAAAGAAAATTTAAGAAACAACAATATGTAGGACCTTTTTCCTTCAAATATGAGTCCAATATTCTCTGCCAAGTTGGCAAAAACATGACATGAAGTCAGCATTGCAAATTTATTGTAAATTAAAGTGCTTTCTTTCTTTTAGCTGCACTACTTTGCCTTCATTATTATTGCTTAAATAACAATGAGTGTCTCTCCCTTTTCTGGCTCAACTCTCGTCACTTCTTGTGATGAAATCTGTCGAAGTCCTCAAACAGGAACGTGTTTTTGCTGCCACTGATACTAGAAAAAACATTTGCTGGTTTAGTAGAACATCAAAAACGACCTTTCAGGTATCTGATGAAATTATCTTCAAATTTTTATCTTTTCATTTTCATTTCAAATTCAAAATGATTCCTAGAGATTAAGTACTGAAACATTAACAAGATGCACTGTAATCTATCACTCTGCACTATGCTGCAATTTTCTCTCCAAATATGCCATCTTAAAATTACTCCCTTGGATTTTTAGGTTTTTTTAAAATGTGACCATTATTCTCCTTCCCTCCTGCACCAGTGCTACAAATATTCTGGCACCTCCTATGTAAACATCACTCCTATTTCAACATGACAAGTCTACTAGAATATGATTTTCAGGCCTTGCAGGTTTATCTGAAAACAAAAATAAAAACAAGGCTCCTCTCTTCTCTGTTGTGGTGAAGAATTCTGCCAGGTGCAGTCAGGAGTTCAATAGGCTGCAGAAAGCTCATAGCCTTGCAGGACTGAATCTGTAATGTGGCAGAAAGGAAAAGCACAAAAGATTTGGCTATGGAGTAGATTCTTCCCTCTAGGAAGCTGTTTCAGGACCTTCACTTTAGCTGCAATTACTATTTATATTGCTGTACTGTCCAGTGCCTTTAATCAAGGCTGTGGGTCTCTTGGGAGTCTCTAAATAAAGTCAGTCTCTGTCCTGAACAGAGACAAATTATATTCTATAATTTGAGACAAAGCATCACCAAGACAGGGACGGAGAGAAGTATGATAGCACGGGAGTGGGGAGAACAAAACTAACTCTGACTGTATAGCAGAGTAACAGAGATACACGTTCATTTTGGTGGCTTACAACTGTTCAACTCTTATTCTTTGAAAAAAAAGTCTTATAAACAAGCCTGCCTGTCTCCAATAGGCTGTTAAATTTAAACATCTCCCTGGTAGTCGACTTATTTCAGAACTCCAGATGGTGTTAAGGAAAAAGATGGAGGAGGATCAGAGTAAATGTTGTAACTCTGAGAGTACACTTCAAGATGCAGAACTTTTTGCAATTAGATGCAGACATAAGTCTAAAATGGATAGAGGCATCCAAGGTGAGTAGAACTTATGCAAATGAATAGGCAAATAACAGACAAGAACAGATACACAATAAGTATATCTAATTGTTAAAAAACTTCCATAATGAAGATGAAGACCATGAACAGGAACAAGATCAGGAAATCAGGTTCTTGATTAAAATAGAGGAAGACATGCCACAGCTGAAGGAAAGGGTGTTAATATTCGTAACTGGAAATGAAAGGTTACAATATTAAATTAAAGATAATAAGGAATGCATGTAGGGACAGAAATAAAGGCCAGAATTTATAATCTTTAGAGTCAGAAACCAAATAGTAGAATAGTCTCAAAGTATACATAGTAAACATGCAAGTACAGTGAATGTTTAGGGAGGAAAAAGAGGTTTCCAAGAAGCACGTAGATTCTAACTGTGCAACTCTGTTGAAGAAATGATTTAGGCTCAAATCAATGTACAGGAGTATAGAAGGACAAAAGTTCAATATATCTTTAATGAAGTTATGTCATAATTTCCTATTTAACTTGTGCCTGAAATGCACCAGTGTTTTCTTTATTTAAACAGGCAAAGGATGCAATGCATTTGGCTCAGGACTCTCAATTTGTCCCAGGATACTTATTGCAAAAGTGTTTGTCTCCCAGATCTCTCCAAACTCCCTTCTTCCAGATCCCACTTGATGGATCAAGCATTATTGCAAGACCTCAGGAGACAATAAAAGCCCTGGACCTGAAGATCTATAGGGCACAAGATTTAGAGTCTTTATCTTCGGTATCCCATTTTTGATGGGCAATGTCTTTGTAATAAGGTGAATACTTTTTCACACTGTGCTGTGCTGGACCACTGTGGATGCTATCATTTGAAAACAATAATATTCCATGCATTTGCTGATTATTCTGATTTTTTTTTTCAACAGGGACTCTGGTCCAATTAGTATTTCTATCTCACTGCAGCTGTGTTCTGCTTTGATATTAAATTAGGTCTGTTTGTGTGTTTGTGATGCATGTTTATATTTAACAAATATTCGTGATATAAGTGTAGAAAGCAAGCTGAGATTTAGCAACTTCCACCATGAAAAAATAACCTACTTACTTAAAGAAATACAACTTTTGCAACTTTCAATTAAAAATGTAAAACATTCAGTGCAGAACAAGCTTGTGTAATTATGAAAATGTAAATATAATTTATTCTATGAAGATTCACTTTCTTGCTCTTTAGTGCCTTATGCACAGGTGTCCAGGGTGGATATGGACAAACATCAAATCAAAGTTTAGAAAGGAATAGTGGCCCATTTATTTGAGTCCATGCAGTTGTAAAAAATCATTAAACATTTTAGAATGTAGGATTCCAACTTTCTGTGAGTGACAGCACTGAGTTTAGGCAAGGACTATGGCAAATACATCTAAGTATGTCAAAACCACAGTTAATACAACTATAAAATGCTCCAATATTGTTCGTTGCACGAGTCAGACTTTAACATCCCTAATTTTTACCACTGTGGTTACAATTAAATCCTCAAGTGTCATTTATGTTGCATAAAGATATTTATGGCTCTAACCTGTGACTTTTAAAAACATTCATTGGTATATAAATGTCAGCTGTCTCCTTTACAGTTTGAATTATCAGCCTTTGCACAAACTATTTAAAAGAGGAGGCTAAATTTTGAAAAATACTATCTTATATTTGAGTGGGCTCTTGGCACAGTTGTACTTACTTGCAGCTGTAAGGATGACTCAATTATTTGCAAAAGAGCATTTATACATAGATTCACAATTACTGTGCTATAAATAATAGCATCCTAATGGGCTGTTTTGCAGTGCTTCCTCATTCATTAAAGGTGGTGGACAGCAGAACAGAGAAGTTCATGGAACACTTAGTTCCGCAGTTGAAATATTTTAGTTTAGCTAATGCTTAAATTATAATAAATTTTCATTTGAATAAAAATTTTAAAAAACTATATGGCCCATTTGAAAAGACTAATTAATTCTTTACAACAGCAAAACAAATTGTCTTCTTCTTTCAACAGTACCAAGTTTTTTTTGTTAATCCACACAAAGTGTAAGAATAGAAAAGGAAATACATCTAGTATAATATTGAAGAGAAAAGTAAATTAAACCACAGCCCTAAAGAAAGCAGGCAGTTTAAATAGGAAACTTTCTGAAGTTCTTTTGCGAAAATATATCATATGATATTTCTTTTTGCATTAAGATGCAATTCATCTGACAAAAAAAAATCTCCCTTTTTTTCCCATGTGACAAATATTGTACTTCATTTCTGAGTATAGGCTTGTTAAGGATTTAAATTATCAGCAACTTTGTACACTTTTTTTTTTTTATAAGAATGACACCATGCATGTCTTTTTGTGGTCTCACAAGCAAGCCTCCTTTGCCTTTCATTTCTCAAATGGACTGTATAATTTGAGGTTGTGCAAGGCTTCAACATCAATATTATCTTTAAAAATATTTCAAAGAAGACTGTAAATCAACCCTATTTTTGAAGGAAATTATTTCCTACCATTTGAAAGACATAAACTGCTGCATATATTAACTATTGATTTTTGTATATGATTAAACCTGTCATTTTAGTTACAATAAATATCATTTTTCACCCGCCACAAAACGACAGGAAAAAGGACTGCAATAATTTCAGTGAAAATACTTAGGTTTGCCTTTACAATATAATTGTCAACATGACCATCGTAATACTATACTGCCATAAATTCTGAAGCAGTCAGCATTCATGAGTGAAACATTAGGCCCTGTCACTAAGTGGCTTTAAGCACCTTTTTTTTTGGTGCAATCTAACCTGCAGATTTTCCATATTTCTGAGCTTTTTTTTTTCTACCCATCTGGCTTGTTTACCAGAAATGCATTTGTATTATTAATTTTCCTCTCAAAAGCATTGCATGCAAAACAATTTGCAATTCTGAGATATTAAAGCTGAAATTATTACAAGAAGGCCTTACTTTAAGTTTTGTATATTAGTGGCTGGAATATTTCAAAGCTAAATAAACTATCTCAACCTTGCCAGATAATCATGTCATCTCTAAAGTATTCTCTGAACAAAAAATTGTCAAGGACTTCTCATCTGTAGTTTTCTTCTTGTTCTATTTTCCTTCTATACTTCTCCCTTATTTTCTAAACCTGGGCCATAAATTGTAGTAGGATTTTAACATCACTTTTTAAATGAAAAAGCACATCCAAAAAAAAAAGTATGTGATATCCTCCATAAAGCAGCCAAAAAGCACACTAGCTTAAAGAAATATTAAACATTTATCAGAGATTTAGCACACCATGATGAGAAATTAGAAATTTCGGTCTTTGTAAAAATAAATAAGGCATTTAATTCACTCTTTCAACTCTTTTCCCCCTTCTATCAGTTGGCTGAGGGGTTGGGGCTTTTTTCAGTTACACACCTTAAAAAGCAAATGGCACATGTTCAACTTCCCAATCAGTACAGCTACAGTAATTCTGTGGCAATTTGATGATAAGAAAAGATCCTTTATGTGTTGTGGATTATAATGAAAATAATCTCATTTAAAGTATTTTCAATCACAAAGGAAGAAAATAATTTAACTCTAAATTATGGTGGAAATGTAGTGCTCCTGAATATCAAGAGTAACATGACTTTAGAAAATAATTTTGGCAAACAGAACACTCAGTTCTTCTAGGAGACCAACTCATCTTAAATGTCGTTCTCGAGCCATAGGCAGAAGTCCAGCCCTTTAGCACAGCTGCTATCAGAAGGTATGCCACTGCACACACCTCAAAAACCAAGCTAATCGTATGGCCAGGACTCTTGCAACATGTTAGCATGGCTGCTCAGGTCTCTTCTCACTATGGATAAAAGTATAGTCTTTACATTCTGTGAGAACTCATTTTTTGTCACTTCCTAATGGGCTCCAGTGAGTGCACCTTCAAATATGTATTCAGTGATTTCTCCTGAAAGTCTTCCTAATGTATTTTGTATTTTCACCTGATGTATGTTTATAGGTAAGATAGGACTTATAAGAAAGCCTAACAGTGACCTCAGCAGCTACAGAGGAAATTATTTTCCCCAGATCTGTGATCACGTTGTTACACAACAGCAATTTTGACAAACAGCAAGTCAATTTGATTAATGTGAGCTATCCGGAGTTATTGGGTCATTGATTCAACTCCACCCACTGCTCCATACCTTTTGGAAATTAGTGTTTCTAATGGCTGAAAAGCATTCCAAAGATGTCTCACTCTCAACTCAATGAAAAAATACACTGACTTCCTGAGCAAGGCTCTGCTTTTTGCTTAATCATGGATCAGTCATGGCTTTCACACCAAATACTTTGATAAATTTCATGGCTCTTTTGTCAGTACACAAATGTGAAAACTGTCATTGTCTATTCTTTCCAAGATTTGGACAGAAAACTGAGCTCAGCTGAAGAGTAGGAAGATGTTTGGGACAGGACCAGTTGTATTTTTTGTCTTCCTTCTCCAAAAACTACACTAGACCCCAGAGCACTGGTCTGCTGTGGTGCCCGTTCATCTTCACCAAACAACGTGCTGACCTTTTCCTTGTGACCCTGCCTGACTTCTTGCAAGCAAAACTCCATGTTATGCTTATCAGTCTCTCATGCTTCCTCCACGTCCACTATATATAATTTTGACATGTCATTATAATACAAACAGTTCCTTATTTAAAGCATGACATTTTTGTTAAAATCTCAATCATATCTTAAAATTCAAATATTTTTTTTTGCTTTGTCCTCTTTTAAAACTGTATAGGTATTTATAAGAGGTTGACACAATAACCAGTGCACATGGGTGTTTTTTTAAACTTGGAAATACAGTCACCATATTACATGTTACAGGAAAAAAGTTTCATGTTTTTTTTACTAAATATGTACATAAAATATGGGACAAGTACATGTGTGTAAAGGTTAGGACACATGCATACACCCCAAAAATGGTATGATAAACGCATCATACCATGTAGACTCTAAACAAAGTATTGACACTCACACCACACGTACATTCACACCACCAGTACATCATAAGATAGCAAATATACAGATTTACATATAGTAGTTACTATGACAACATCTAAAATGAGTTTAGCCATATGAACCAGGAAAACACCAGGACTCCTATAGAAAGAACTAATCTTTTGACATTTTGTGGTTAAATTGGGCATCTACAATCATTTCCGCACTCCTAATTGTGAAAGTTTCTTTGAAGCAGTAACAGCTAAATAGGAAAGTAAAGTTCTAGAATATAGTCATTGCTCTAAAGTATTAATATATTTTAAGACTGGAATGCTTGTTTAGTTTTACTTTAGGCTTTTATAGGAAAATCACGGAACTTTATTAAAAACACAGCTGAAATAAACAATATCTATGGATAATTCAGTACAAGCCCTGACTGAGGTAGACACAGTGCCAAAAATACAAATCCCAAAGTACCAGTATGAATGCTAATTAATAGCGTGAAGGAAAAATCTCATGTCTCTTTCCTACTCTGTTTTTTATCCCGTGTTTTATTTGTCAGCGGCGTATCACTATATTCTAGCTCATTTCATTTCTTTCCTGAGAATGCTTGCTCCAGCACTAAGAACATGCATATCCACAATTCTAAACTGCAGCTAGTTATGTTATCATATCTAACTAAAAAAAACCCCAAAAGAATACAAACCTCATAATTCAATGAAAGGTTTTGTATTCAGGACCATACTTAAGCACGTCGCTTTTACAGCATGAATTCCAATATCATTCCAGTAGCATCAAAGCCTTTTAGTTCAGTCATATCCTAGTCCTGAGAATGTTTAATTTTACAACCTCAGCAATGTGTGTGTCATATCCTTTATGCCAAATCCTGCATAATTCCAAACTGTTTTAATTCCACCGGTTCCAAGAGAGGTAGATTCATAAGTACCAGCCCAGATCTGGCTTTTTGTCTTTAGGGGTTAGAAAATGTATTAAGACTGTAAGACTATAAGACTTTCTAGTCCAAAAGGGAGTAAGAGCCAAGCACAGGAGGGAAGAGAACAAGTTAGAAATGTGCTCCCCAGACACAATACAAACAAGGTAGTCATCAATAGATGAATAACTTGGGTTTTAACACATGACATCTATTTCCAGTGAGTCAGGGTTTGGTTTTTTGTTTGTCTTTCTTTTTAAGAGGAAAGTATTTGTCCCTTTATGTAAAAGGGGATAGAAATGTTAAATAGAATATTTCTGTTTCAAACTTGTACTAAAAAAGATTTAGTCATCAGTGCAGTCATGATACTTTGTTTTCCACAGGTTTCAACAGTGAATCACATCCTAATTGTTCCCAGGAGCACACTGAATATTTTTCAAGTTTTGATTTATTCTCACTGGTAACTGCTATAATTTATGATAGATTCCATTTTGTCTATCCATGCTTATAAAACAAGCTCATGTAAGCAAAAAACATCCAATAAGACAGAACATCGCAGTGGGAAAATGATTTGGAAAAGACAGTTACTTTATAATGGCTAAACTTTGTGAAGGATGAAACAATATTACAAGAAGAAAAAGAAAAATACAGGTATTGCAGTTACTATTCAAGTCCTCATTTTTGTCTTATTGTCATACATTCCAGTGACACCACATAGTGGAAATGTTCTTCAACTTGGAAACCCAAATTTCTTCAAGCAAGGCATCAGTAAAACACCTTCACAGCAGAAGGTACATACACACTGAATTTTTCAATCCACACAAGCTAGGACAAGAGGTCTTTAATGCAGTAGTTACCAAAAGAAAACAAGAAGTAAAGAATTTTCTTTGAATCAGGCAGATGCATAGGGAGATAGGAAACACAGAAAGTAAGACAAAACTTCAGATGAAAGAATAACCATTATTAAGTTCCATATGGGTTGTCTTCATTCTGCCAGTGCATTAATGCATTAGGCCTCTACCTTAACACCATGAGTCAGGTTTTCATGTGGTTTGTTTGGCTTGGGCACAGGACAGCACACCTTCATCAGTGACTGAAATGGAAGCTGTCTGACAGCAATTCAGCCTATCCCGCTCACCCTTCTTTTGCAATCCATACTATTTAGCAGTGTACTTGGCATACAACAGTACACCACAGGTTGCCATGAACATCCATCTCTTTCTATTCCATGTGCTAACACAATGCTAATAATCATAGAATCATGGCAGTGCTTATGTTGGAAAAGACCTCTAAGTCATTGTGCCCAACAAGGTTAACCTGGGGTTAACACAGAGTTTAGACAAATACCTGTTCCACACCTGTGAGCACAGTGCTTTCCCTGGCTAACAGCCAAAGGATGGAAGAGTTACCTACTTACAATACAAGATTCTTTCTGATATCCTCCAAGAAATGCCACCTGTCAGTTCACTTTTGGTTCTGGCTTACCAGGGTACTAAACAGACAACAGAACAAGGCCTTGAAAGGAGCTCCAAAAATGGAAGAAACTTGGCAGAGGAACATAATCTCTTCACCAGGACCCTGGGCTGCAGAGAGAAGGTGAGGAACAAATCCAAGTGCACAAGTTGATCTGTCTATGCAGGAAGAATCTCCCCATACAAAACCACAGTTAGCACAATGTCCAGCACTAAGTAGCTAAAAGCAGCTGGCTACTTGTCCAGTGCCAAAGGAGCAGGAAGGGAAGGGGCAGTCCCATACACAAAAAGACCCAGACAGCTTCCCCCAGTGTAGGAAAACAAAATCTAATGGATGAAAGAAATTTTTCCACACTTTCTTTCATGAGTATCAGTTACACTTCTCAGCCATCCAGAAAGCAAGAAATCAAGAAAAGTTATGACCAAGCTTTGGCATTTCTTTATGACCTGAATCATTATGAAAAGATGACCTAAAACCACAGACAAGAAAGAAAAAGGACACTCAGAAAAGGGATACAAGTCCATGATTTAATGTTTGAAACATTTTGGACTTGATTTAGCTTCTTTCTGCCATCATTTCTCATAATTTCTGCCATCATTGTAAAATTCAGATTTCAGTACACCAGAGGGAGATCTACTCTGTCTTCAGTAGCCTGAGGACTGTTTTTTCATTGTTTTCCTGTGGATCAGTGATGGCCCACAGATCAAGTCCCACAGGAAAAGCAGTTAGTCCTAGGAGGTCAGGTTTTTTTAAACTTTGAGGGAAATAAATGTTCTTTGATTTTCAAGAGGATAAAAAAGAGATCAGAACCTCCAGCCAGCATGCAGGTATAGATCTCAGCTCCAGCTCATATACGGAGATCACAAATTTTTTGCCTCTTTCCTCAATGTCCCTGGAATAAATTAAAATATTTTCTGACAACAATATTCACTTGACTAATTGGTGTGAAAAACACATTTAGGAATGAAACACCGGGTTTTAAAACGAGATTTTCTGATAGTCTGCAGAAAAGAGACAAAAGTTATGGAGATCTTAATCTCCACAAGATAAAAACGTTAGGAGAACAGCAAATGAATTGCATGGGTTTCTATTTGTAAAAACACATAAAAACTGGGTAAGACTTTCCTAGCTCTTGTAAATAGGGTATGGCTCTCATTTGTACATATATATATATAAGTATGTAGATACACACATTAAATATAGATATGCACTTCGCATATACACAGAGTATCTCTCTTCCTAAAAAGAAGAAATAATAATTTGAAATGTTTTGTGTCTGAGAGATGAGAGAGTAAAATGTTACTAATATTCAGTCATTCATCCTGACACGAATATTGCCAGAGCACCTGGCAGACTACAACAAGCACTGTATGATCAAGTGGTGATAATGAAGCCTGGTGTTAGAGACCCTGCTGCAAGAAACTATTAGCCTGTATGGAATACACCGTTCTTAACTGCTGCCTTTTTCTTTTTTCTTTCCTTTTTTTTTTTTTTAAAAGTTGTTAGAAAGTACCTTGTCAACAAAGAAACTGATTCTGATTATAAATAAAACATTAGAACCTAAAGAACTATTTTTCAAAAGTGCATTTAGATGACAAGTTGAACTTCGCATTTCTGTCTGTTTCATTGTACTTAGAATTGATTTTCTGTAGAAAATATATCAGTTGATCACTGACAGTATTTTCAGGCAAAGACACAGACTCACACCTATGTGTGTCTTTCAGATTCATTAACCTGCATTTTAATTATCATAATTATTTTTATTATAAACATGTTGGTAATTTTTGAAATTTGCTTTTAGAATTTTAATCACACTGTTCAGCTATACTTTATTACACTGAAAATAAAAGAGTACCTCTGGCAAATGGACTTTCAAGCTCACAAGATTCTCAGCATCATCAACTTTGTCCTGTTCTCACCCAAGAAGTTATAATAAGTGATGTATTAGTAGGAATTTTACAAAGAGTATCTTCAAGAGTCCTACACAGAAAAGTTATCTAGAATACATCAGTATTTCTACTTTAGAAACAAATAAGTCTTTGTTTTGGGAAGGCGGGGTGGTGGTGGAACAACAAAAAGTAAGATTCATTGTATGCCTTTTATTTGTGAAACCTATTTGGAGCAAAAATTTCAGAAACATTAATTATAATTTTACAACCATGCAGCTGAACTCAGACCAAGAAATATCATGGCTGGATAGCCTAGAGTGATTTCTCCAATCAAAGCCTTTTTGGTTTTCTTTTCTATCTTATGACAGAAATCTGTGGCATAACAAAAGGAGGAAGTCAAGCACAACACTAATAACAAGAGAAAAGAAAATCAAAACGTGAAGGATGAGGGAGAAAACTCATTCAATAACCCTCCAAATGGATATGGTGCTCCAGGAAGAAGAAAACACCAGAACAAGAGAGGAAGCACTGGCCATTTAGAATCAAGTGGACTGCTATATTGTTATTCAGCAATATAATAATACTATCTTAGTCCAAGAATTTATCTAAATAAGAAAAAAACTCACCCTTAATTGTGTTTGTTGGTATATAAAAATTTGACCAGAACACAGGGGACTTTTTAAGTTTTCTGACAAAAATACGAAAGCTGCAGTTCACATCAATCTAAAACAAAAGTCCTTCCAATTTTTATTTCAGTGAGAAAAAAGTGTTTCAGATCAGATTACTTATTTGACCTGAAATGTAACATTTCATACTAGACACCTGTACTAAGAGCAAAGGAAATAGAGGAATAAATTCACATTACTGCTAGAAGAATGAGAGACCATCTCCTCTCCGTTCATCAAAATATATAAGGCAGGAGGCAGGTTGCTCTCAATCTCTTAACTTTCAGCTTTAACTGAAAGCTGTTCTGCCTTGATTGGAAGTGTGATCTATGGAACAACAGAAGAAAAACAGAACATCACTGTATATCATATTTCATCCTTCCTAAATGTGGAGCCATGAAAGAATCACACACTTTTATTTTAGGTAGCTTTTTCTCATGCTGCAGCAAAAAAACTACTGATTTTTAAGTGGCTCAAAGGATTTGTGTTAGATTCTTTGAAAACTAACTTGCATACCATTTTGTCAATATTTTTCATTGGCTCCTAGCTTGGGAGAGAAGGATAATAGGAACTTTTATTCCAATTCCTTTTTAACTAGAATGATTAACAAAAAACTTGTTAAGAAAGAGAATTGCAAGTAATTATGTCTGTGACTCAACTATGAATCATTTTTCAATCAAGTTACTGGTAAACTGCATGATGAAGATGGCACAAACTGTAGTGCAAAAGTAATACATAGATTACGCTTCCAAAGACATTATATTCAATACTCAAGAAGGACTGAAATAAAATCAATGCACTATAGCAACCATATTTCCAAAGAGCTGACAAAATTAAAATTTATTTATTCACACTGCTGGCATGATTCATCTTTCCAAATATATGAAGCTTCAAGTGTTTTATAAAACAAACCAATGGTTTCTCATGATCACAAAAAGCTTTGAATTCCATCATCAAGCAGAGTACTTCAGAGCAGTCATCTTCCTCAGGGCTCTAGACTTGGAGGAACATATTCTCATTATATTATATGCATCTTTTATATAGTCTTGTATAAAATCCACAGTGAAACAAATAGGGGTTTGTGTAATTTCACAATATATATAGAATGGTTAAAGTTTGTATACTGAGAAAACATTTATTTAGTTGATCCAGCTACATCCAAAGTAAATCCAACATGTTTTCTAAATTGTAGATTGTTGAGATCCCAATGGTACTGTATTACAAACAGTCCCATCAAAACATTTCAGGTTATCCTAATACTTCTGCAATCTGCTTGCTATTTTCTTGTGCTGAAAGCCACTCAAGTTCAATCATTGCAAATGCTTTAAAAACCCTAATGATTTATTTCTGTGTTGGGAAACTCGATTAAGTGACTTATAACTTGACATCTAACACATCATGCAGCCAAGAAACTAAAATCCTGACAACCACTCATTTCAATCATGAAGGTCTAACTTGTAGAGGTATCTGCTGTGGAACACTGTGCTTCTGGACTTACTATTTCATTAAAAAAAAAAAATAAAAAGGCATAAAAACCAGCATGAATAGAATAGGACAGGACTGTACTGGCTTGGGGCATTGACTGCCTCTCTAGAAACACTGTTCCAGTGTTTGACCACTCTGCTAGTAAAGGAATCCTTGCTCATGTCCATTCTGAACCTCCCCTAGCACCACTTTGTACCATTACCATGTGTCCTCTCCCTGAATCCCAAAGAGGAGGAATCAGCACCTTCCCCTCCACATCTGTAGAGACAAATGAGGTCATGTCTCAGCCTCTGACTCTCCAAACTAGGCAATCCCAAAGTCCTCAGCGGCTCCTCACAGGATATTCCTTCCACGCCTTTCACCAGCTTTGTTGCCTTCCTCTAGATGTATTCAAGGACCTTCACAACTTTCTTTAGCTGTGGGGCTCAGGACTGCACGCAGTGTCCGTGGGGAGGCCACACCAGTGCTGAATACAGTGGGATGATCACCTCTGACTGGCTGGTGGTGCTGTGTCTGATGCACCCCAGGATGGGTTTTGCCTGCTGGGCTGACAGGGCTCACTTCCAACCAACATCCCCAGATCCTTTTCTGCAGGACTGCTCTCCAGCCACTCATCTCACAATTTCTACTTGTGCCCCGTGTAACTCTGTCCCAGGTGTGGAATCCAGCATTTGGACATAGTAATTTTCATCCCATTAATCATTGTCCAGTGCTCCAATCTAACTATATTCCTCTGCAGGACATTTTGTCCCTCAAGAGAGTAAACAGAACCTCACAATCTGGTGTCATCAGCAAAATGCTAATGGTGCTTTCAACTCCTTCATCCAGATTGTTGAAAAATGTATTAAACAGAACTGGCCCCAGAATTCAGCCCTGTGAAATACATACATTCCTATGTGCATGTGAATATGAATTAATATGTTTATTTATATGAATATGTATTAGGATATCAAATATATGAAATTGAATTCACATATTTATTTTCCAATATATGAAAACAATGCAGGTATCAATTAAGTTTATATTCTAATGCTTACATCCCGGTCTGTCATTTTCATATATAAAACTCCTTTATCATTGTACAGAAGCTAAGAGTATTTGTTTTTATTCTTTCTAATGTCTGCCAAACTCAGCCTAAAGACTGAGAAAATAAGCACTTTCCTGGTTAGAATTCAGCTGAAAATTGTTTGGACCATTTAAAATCTAAGTTGTCTGCCTATACCCAGCTCTGTACTCCATGACATAAAAGTACTCCTGAAAGACAAAGTTCTATGAAACAGAAAAAGGCTGTGCAGACTCTGGAGTAAGGAGGAGATATCCAGTTAATGATCTTGTGCAGTTTCACTGGTTGATAGCCAATAAAATATTTTTCTACTCTTGGATCTTAATTTTTAATGACCTTAAATAATTATATTAATTATTAATCAATAATTATCTTAACTAATTATTTTATAACTGTAATTAATAACCTTAATTTTTAATAACACATCTGAAATTTATGCTTGAGACCTCAAACAGAAGTCAAATTTACTGTTTTAATTTACTCTGGACCTGTTTCAATTTAGTAACAATCTGTTAGCAAGAAAACCAGTATTTGAAGACTCCTTATAAAAGACTTACAACATAATATACTCATTATGTGGTAGACAGAAGAAAAAGCAAATGTATGCATTTACACAAAAACCAAACATAAGCACTGTTTCACTGGGACATGGGATACATCAAACTCCAATGCAGTCTAGCATTGTTCCAGGGAAAGAATAAGAATTTAATGTCCATATCCAGGAAGGTAATAGACATCTTTTCAGAGAGATGGGAATACTCTTTTTGCTCTCATGAGCTTCTGGATAATGTTGGGATTTCTTTTCTAATTTAGGACTGAAAACTAGTCACCAGCTTGAGCATTAATTTCTGTCACAATCGTCCCAAACAAGGAATGTCAAATAATTTAAATATTAAGTGTTTTCTCTGTAAGACATACTTTTCAGTCTTAGAGCAAAAATCTTCTCTTCAAAGTCCCCTATCGCTGTTAACTGAGTTGAAAAACCAGGAGGAAAAAACCTTGCTTTAAGTCAGTGTACAGTAGGCAATTTTTTTGATAAAATTATGAGTTAATATAAAATGGTTTCAGGTTGTATTAAATACCTCATCAGATTCAAAATCAAAACCTTCCAACTTTTGTTTTTTCTCTTCCATTCAGGTAACTAAATGTAGGTGGTGGGGGAAAGCTTTCTTTTCCTGATTATGTATTCTCCCCTTATGGCTTCGATAGCCCTATTTAAAATCACAAGAACAGTTCACTGGTTTTCAGACAGAGGTATATGCTAAATTGTACACAAATTCATAAACATATGTAGTGAACCTGAAATAATATCTTTGGACAACTAAACCATTTGTTTAAGGAATTGTATAGTCAGCCCTAGTCTTGATTAGTGCATCAATGTTTCTTCCAGCAGCCTTGCTTTTACCTCTTAAAATGATAAAATCCAGACCCGAGTCTGGTATCTGACTATTAGAGACACATTTTCCACCTTTTTTTTTCATCTCTTTCTCTTTCTGCTATCAGATTAAATGATTAAATGCTAGCTTTTTCTTTTTTCTTTTTTTTTCATTTATGGCTCTTCATATATTATCATTTCCTATTTAATGCTGAAGGAAAAATACCCATCTCACATCATCAAGTGAAGGTTTATTCCTTCAACCACTGCTTTAAACTAGAAATATGCACCTTTGTCACCCTAGTATGCTCAACTTTCAAATTACTTCTTGAACTCTGCTTTAATACCTAAACCAGGAAGTTACTTGCTCAACTCATCTGCTGAGCCACAAACTGATCCTTAACTGTATCTTACAAGGAGCATTACTTTCAAGTGTTGTTCCCTTTATTCCTATAGAATAGCTTCCTGCTAAGAAGGTCCTAGGGGAGTTATGTTAATTGCTCTAGATTTCATAAAACAATGTATGTGAAGTACACTGATAGAAGGACAACATAGATCCTTTCCCTTAAGTAGAGGTGTATAGAGGCAGATCAAATAATAAAAGTGAAACATTTCTCACCACTTACTAGGAGAGACACCTCTGGGGAGAAGACTAATGCATCAGTTTTTTTAAAAAAATGCAACTTGTTGTTTCTGACTTGCACTGCTAAAAATATAAATAATGCATTATTATATACTCCATTTTAACAGGAAAAAATATTTCTTGCATGGTCGCTTTGTGGCCAAAAAAAAAAACCCAAGGGACTTTTCTGAGGATGTACAAGTTTAATGCCTAGAGAGATTAAAAATCTAAAGATATTTTGCCTGGGAAAAGATATTAGGACAACAAAGCCATAACTCTAGAGACCTTTAAAAAGAACCAGAGATGCTGATAAAGCTGTGCATAAAAAGGCAAATTTTGTGTGAGAGAGCTTAACCTGCGAAAGACATTATAACAAGAGGGTAAAGGTAAATTACAGCAAGACTGAGAACTGTAGTTAAAGAAAATCAGGAATATGAAGGTTCTCTGCAATGGCAATATCATACAGACAAAAGCTTAATTTTGCTCACAATAAAGCATTTTCAGTATTATAAAGAGCTAATCAAGCAACCTCAAGTTCATGCTCTTCAGTACTATAACAATAAGCAAAAAAAAAATAAAATTATTTTATATGTTTCCAGAGAAGATTTTGCCACCTCTTACAAATCCAAACCTAGGGAGCCAAACTCATTCATATGGAACAGGCACTCACACAAGCTCCATGTCAAGCACAGAGGAGGCAGTTTTGTTCTTTCAACCCCACTGGATGAAGTTTCATGCCTTTATTTACAGGAAGCCCAGGTCAGCTAAAACCAAGTATGACTCAACTGCCATGTCCAGCTACGGTCTAACATGCAATTCTCTTCTGTCACTCATTACTTCTGAAAACAGAAATTTTGGGTTTTTTCCAAATGTTGTCAAGTCAAAGAGTTTATGCTGATACCACAAAAATAAAAATAAAAAAAAAGTCTGAGGCAAAATTGGCAAGGTGGATCTCTGTGGCTTCCTACTTAACTTCCTACTTCCCCCTTGAGTTAAGGTCGTCTTAGTAAATGGCAGTACAGAATATAATTTTCTTTCATGATTACTATGGTACAGGTTTCACTAACTTTATACATCTAAAATATATGTACTCGACTGTTACCATGGGTCCCTTCCATTTCCAAGGATGGTCTAAATAGCTCTTTAATCAACAGCTTATTGTTATTAATTGCATAGCTTAAACAGATTCCAGAAGTGAGCCCCTTCTTAGTACGCATAGGTTTAATGTTTTGCCCTGAAGCAGACTTTTAGGTATTTTTCCACAAGTGCCCATTTTTCTCACCCTGAGGGACTCCTAGGAAATGTTCTCAAAATATTAAAATTAATATAGAAAAAATACGCAGTCTCAGACATGCAGACCACAAATCGACAACAATAATAGTCCCATTCATCTTCCAACACTTTCTTCTTAGAATCACAGAATAGTCTGCATTGGAAGGGACCTTTAAAGGTCTTCTTCAACCCCCCTGCAATGATCTGGTACTACCAAAATTGTCTGGGAATCTGTCATTTCAGAGAGGTTCAGAACAGTTCCTTGCCTGCTGTCCAATGCATTATTTTTGGGATCTACTACACTTCATTACAACAGTTAATTAAATCCAGAATCAATACTGCTGCTACTGACACTTATACTTCAGGAGATCTGCTACACACCAGAGAATGGGGGGGTTGAAGTTCTGCGTGTTCAGATTGTTTTTTTCCATTCAAATATAAACATACTAACCAATAAAATTATATCAGCCTATGCCCCCCTCATAAGCTACTGCAATTAGCTATGTTGTGCAGCATGGGTCTCTGCAAGGTTTAGCTGAGCAGAATGCGTGACCCTGAATGATGGCTGAAGGACAGCCCATTTGGGTTACTCAAGAAGTGACACTGCAGACCTTGAGAAGCCTAAACTTTTCCCTATCCTTTGAGATTTTAATTAACAGTGAGCAACTCTAAGGTAACTTCATCACTTCTGCATAAATTTCTTGAGGCAAAGACTAGTGTAGTCCATAGCTCTGTTTCCTGGTGCGTGTGACAGTAATAACCATCCACTGGGGATATCCTCTACGTGCCAGAGCTCCTGGGCTTGGTTTGAAAGCCTCCCACTGAGAGGTGGAAAAAGACAGAAATGAGTAGCTCTGGCAGCATGTTCCTCACAATAAGGTAAGCAACGACACTTACTAATATTTAGAACACGATATTGCAGTGTACATGTAATTAAAACTCTCGCTCCATTTTCCTGCTTGCCTCTTGCAAGTGCAATAACAAGCTGGCTTCAAAGTAGACTGCCAGACATTTTTGCCAACTGCTCCTGTAAACTTCAGTTCAGCTCATCATACTTTTAATCAAGGAAGATAGCAGGAAAGATAACTGTGATCTGAATGAATTTTCATACCCTTAAACCCCAGGTGAGAACAGAGACAGTTTTTAGAACAGTTGCCCCCAGGGAAGAAAAACAATGAGGGAGGACACCTTAGTGACTAAATATTATTGAGCTAGCATCTGTTACCAAAATAATTATCAGCCTTGGCAGATAAAGCAGGGAAATCAGTGAGAAGGTCAGTGAGTTACCATCAGCAAAAGACAGTCTTAGAGTATATAAGGACAGACAGTCTTGATGAAAGCAGAAACATCAGTCAGACACCTCAAGAAAGAAATGGAGACAAAAATGCTTGGAACAATTCAATACTCCAGTGAACAAAGTAATTTTTATAATATTGCTGTGAACTACAACAAGGAGTCCTTTTCTAACCAAGTCTACTTTTTTCTAAGGAACATTTATTCTTCCCCACAGGATTTCTCTGCTCTCACTTTCTCCTTTTCTCAGAAGTCTTTTCAGAAGCGCTGCAGGAAACAACACTGAAGTCTATTTAAAACAAACTTTGGTACTGCAAACTTCATATTACTACAATATTCACTGCTAGCGCAGACCATTTAGTGAAAAATTAACAAACTCTCCTCCATGATCAATGTGTTGAACTGAATTTGCTCTACAGGGGTTTATGATATTCTTCAGTCCCAATAAGGCGGTTTGGTATTTCTGAAAATACCTAGGAAGTCCATTAATTACCACTAATTTTATCACTGATTCTAAATAATTTGTTATTCCAAAAACATTTCAGCTGCTCTAAGACCAATAAAGTAATTTTTGACTATGTGTAGCTTGCTAAAAAACCTAATCTTATATTCCTTGTCCTGAAAATTTACTGAAATTTTAATGAACAATAAATATGATTTGGGAGAATTGCCATCTATGTGTTTAAAATTCATGGGGAAAAATTGCTGGAGAACAGAACTACTCTACACACTGAGAGACTGTAAGAGTACTGGCTACTTGTAAAAAAAGTAAGTGTAGTTAGTTTTATGTTTTAGTAGCAAACAATAGCAACAAATAGGGTAACACAAATCATCGGCTATTATTAAATTATTTTTTAAAAAGCAAGAGTTACTAACATTCAATATAGCACTGGTAAAAATCAAAGTGATTTAATTCATGAGAAAGATGGGTCAAGGATTTGAATGAGGATTTGGCCTGCAGCAAAAGAAATTTAGAGTTTAGCACAAGCAATTATCTCAAGCTCAGAAGCTTTATTATCCAATTATTGGATAGTGAATTTTTCTACACCTCTCCAAATATGGAGCAGATGTTCCAGCACCAGAAACTACGTGAATTAGTAATGAAACACAACTCATGACATATTGTACCCAAGGGCACAGAAATCTTTTGATTAAGCAAGTATTTTCATAGCAGCTGTGCAGCAGGCAGACTAAAAGAGTCTTGACCGAGTCACACAAAAGTATCTTAATTTGTTTTGGTTTGGAGGAAGTCAATGACCAAGTAGTAAACTAAATTTCAAGGAAGCTGAGGGCAGCTTTATATTTCAGGACAAAAATAACCCCAAAAAACAACAAACCTTTCAGTTTAGCTACAGTTTAAAATTTGTTGCTAAAAATAATTGTAAAGGGAATTCATATTTAGGAAAAACTATTATTGTATCCCTCTAGTTGTAGTCAGTAATTTATCTGAGGTGAAACAGAGTATGGACCATTTGTTAATCCCATGTAGTATTCAGCTGGATCTTTTTGAAATGGATAAGAAAAACTTTCAAACCCAGCTCCCCTAACAAAAATGTATTCCAAAATCAGTATTTACTAATATTGACCAAGGAATGCTGTTACAAATTGGCCAATCTAAGTCTAGCTATTGTCAAATGGATAATCTCAAATTCTTTCAGGCCACAAACAACCAGTAATCAGGATATACTCTTAATTTCAATTTTGTCTGATCAAAATAGAGATTGCTGTTCCCAGATTACACACTGGCCATGAATACAAGTACTTCTTTCAAAGTGCATGAATGTTCAATGATTAATAAAAAGATTAAACAGATTTCAGTGCTTCTGACCTTTCCTGCTTACTAAGGCTATTTCTGATTTACACATACTTTTCAAAATCTGTAAATAAAAGGTTTCAGGGGACTGAAAGAGCTCATGGGAAGTTACCACATTCCTATTAAGAGCAGACTGGTGGAAAAGAAGAAGCCATGAAGACAAAGGACCTATAAATGCAAGAAAATTACGAACATTGGCTGCACCACTATACCTAAGTCATACCTACAGTGTTTCATCAAGAGCAATGATGCCCATGTTCAAAAATGGTCCATCCCCTGTTAGCATCCTTATAACCTTAAAAAACATCAAAGCACTAAATACATCATGAAAACAAAAATCATATTCAGAGACAATGCTTAATGCGACTCTTAAGAAGCATTTCGTGCATTGAATTAACTCTTTTTATGTTTTTCCTTCCCAAATTACTCTGATAGAAGCTGTTAAAGTAATGGCATATGTGTTGGCATATAGAAGGATTCTTGGCAAGGAAGAATGTACAAGTTTGTTTTATATCTATCTTACTTCCTCTTGCATTTAGATCATGATTTTAAAATTTACCTCATTCATTTCTTTTATGTTTAGGGACATTAATGCCATCCTGTCAGTGCTTTTCAAATAAACCCAGTGGCATTCAATAACATCTATAAACAATCTTTAATAAAGGTCTAGAACTCAAGTGGATAGCAAGGAGATAATAAAATGCATAATACCACTTATAGGTCACATAATATAACAGTTTATTTTAGCTCATCTAAGCAATGACATGGCACAGCTAATACCATTCTCTGTGTCCTTAGTCATAGTTTTAGAATTTGTAACCCTATCGAAGTTGGTTTTAGTATCTTCTTCTAAGACTTCGCAAGAGCAAACTGCCTTTTCCTTCTCCTTATAAGCATATATAAAACTCAAGCAAACATTATAGGTTTAGAAAATGGTTTTAAATTAAAAATCAATCTTCACCATAAATATGTATTTCAGTTTTTCAAAAGTCTTTATAGACTCTCTCTCTCTGGGGGTGTTGGTCAACAGCCGGCTGAACATGAGCCAGTGGTGCGCCCAGGTGGCCAAGAAAGCCAGTGGCATCCTGGCTTTTATCAGAAATAGCATGGACAGCAGGACCAGGACAGTGATCATTCCCCTGTACTCAGCACTGCTGAACTCAGATCTTGTGTTCAGTTTTGGGCCCCTGACTACAAGAAAGACATTGAGGTACTGGAGCATGTCCCAAAGAAGGGCAGTTAGGCTGGCAAAGGCTCAAGGGCACAAACCAGATGAGGAGTAGCTGAGGGAGCTGGGACTGTTTAGCCTGGAGAAAAGGAGGCTGAGGAGGACCTGATTGCTCTCTACAACTGCCTGAAAGGAGGCTGGAGCAAGGTGGGAGTTGGTCTCTTCTCCCACGTAATAAGCGATAGAACAATAGGAAACAGCCTCAAGTTGCACCAGGCGAGGTTTAGTCTTGGAGTGAGAGCTCCTCTGGGCCCAGGCCCAGAGCCCAGAGGAAAGCCAGAGCATAGGGATTGAATTAAAATGTTTGGATAAACTGAGATACATGAAGTCACACCAAAGTGAAATAGAAATATAGATTTTTAGCTTTTAGTAGAAATATATGCTAAGTGCTTTAAACATTGAAAAGCTGCAGCAAAGAGACCTTAAACAGTTTTTAGTGCAGCAGTGTTACCTTTTCAGAGTATTTCTTTACTTTAGACAAAACAGATGGAACTATACTGTTCACATTTTTTAGACAGAACATTCATATAAACAATAAGAGCTGATAGAAACCATATATGCAAATCTGTGTAATACCTATGTAAGACTTGTGTAAGATTTACGACTGTTAGAATTGGACCAGGATAGGTTGAGAAAAGAAAAACTAGACTCATGTGTTAATTTTATTGGTCAATTAACAAATATAATCCACACTTCTGTAAGTTTAGAAAAAAGAAGAAGAAGCATATTACTGCTTGCTGTTAGCCTGCTGCTGCTGCTGCTGCTGCTTGGCCTTATCGCGTAACCCCTTCAAACTCTGCCTTCAGAAATCTATGAAACTATGAAATAAAGAACTTTAGCAGAACAGCAGCTTCCTCTGCTCTTTCACCCTCGGCCAAAAGGGAGGGTGTCCCATTAAAAAGCTCAACAATTTAGTTTGGATAGTAGGAAAAATTTCTTCATAGAAGGTGTTGCCAAGCATTGGAGCAGGGTACCCAGGGAAGTGATAGAGTCCCTGTCCCTGAAGGCATCTGAAAGACATGTAGACATGGTACTTAGGGATATGGTTCAGTGGTGAGCTAACAGTTGGACTCAAGGATCTCAGAGGTCTTTTCCAGCCTAAATGATTCTATAATTCTATAACATTGTAAGCTTGTGGTATGCATAGGAAAATGAGAAAAAGCACAGGACTTAAGGATCTCCAATCCATTTTGCCTGAATTGCATATATCCCACACCCAGAAGACTTACTAGCAAAGACAGTGAAACCATAGATAATTAACATGCTTGCCATCAAAACATGTAGTGACTGAAAGATGGGAGTGAGTGACCTTACCACCAGGCTACAGAATTGTTCTCTGATCAAGGAAAATATTAAAGTAAGATGAAAAAACCTCACAAAGTTTCAAAATATTTTTAAGGTTCTCATTTGAACCGAAGAAAAGTTTTTTACAATCTTTCACATAAGCAACTAAAGTGAAATTAAATTAAGTATTCCAAGACAGCTTGGTCAACATTTTTGATGAGAAACTTTTTAGATAGCTGAGTGAAATTTGAAGCTTGACTTTTTAAATATTTTCTAAAAGCTAGTACGGAATGCCCTGTAAATGTGAATTTTGAAATAATGTAGATGTGCATGGTGGGTTAACCTTTAACCTTGTCTGGATGCTGGGTGCTTACCAAAGCTGCTCTATCATTCCTCTACTGAGCTGGACAGGGGAGAGAAAATACAACAAATGGTTCTGTCAGATATGGGGAAGCTTCTAGCAAATCCTCCCAGAAGCCACCCCTGTAGCCCCCCACTACCAAAACCTTGTCACGCAAACCTAATAGAATGTGGCACTTAGGAACATGGTTTAGTGGTGGACTTCATGGTATTAGATGTTTGATCAGACTCAATTATCTCAAAGGTCTTTTTCAACTTACATGATTCTATGAAAAGCAAAACTTGCTTTTAAAAGACAATATAGTGCCCCACGGCAATACTGCATTAATGTGGTGGTTCACCAGAGAAAGCCCAAGTCTTTCTTTTTCCCATAAAAAGAAAGACTTCTTCTGTATATTAAGGTTTCTTGGCTATGACAGAAGGATGTTATATCAAAATGATTATCCTTTAAATTCAACTGCAGTGTCCTTATGTACTATTGAAAAATTAATATTATATGACAGTCATGAACCTCAACGGAGAATGTGGCTGACATTTTCTTTCAGCAGAAAAATTACAGAAACTGAGCTTGAAGGACCAGCCATTGAGGCTGAAATGCCTTGGAGGGAGAGAAGAAAAGCACTCATGGTATAATTGTCAGAGGACAATATCTTCTGATTTTTACGGCCTTAGACTGCCCAAGATCAAGGACATGATCAAATACCTAATTACTACCATACACAGAGAAAATTTAAATACATAAAATCCTGTTAAATAGTATCTCTCTCATTGTTTTAGCATTTATTAGAAACCGTGATTGTTCTCTTCAGAAAAATATGAACTAGGAATTAACTATTTTCTAATTGTTCCCTTCTCTGGAATATTTCATGAGCCTTTTCATTTCTATGTCAAAGGTATCCTTGCATGCATGAGGAAGTGCTTGTTCTACAAATTTAAATTGCTGTGGTCTGTAGCTGCAGGGCTGGTTACTAGATTCTTCCTCTAATCTCTCTGAGATGTTTTTTCTAATCTTAGAAAATCCCTGTTCTTCACCAATGCTCAAAACTACAGTGTCAGCCTTTGGGAGATAAATAATCAAATGCCTTTACTTTGAGACCTTGGCTTCCAGTAGACTGCAGTGTCCTTTCACAACAGACTAAAATGGAAATGTATTTGCAGTTTTTCTTAAAGCATCCATGGCCAGCAGTGGCACAGAAACATAGAACAAACTTCTCCTACTTCCGTACCATTTAAAAATTATACTGATAAAATAATGGTAGATCTATAGAAAACTGTATATTTTTATTAATGGAACTTTTAGATGAGCCTACTCTAGCTAATAATTGTAACAGGCCCAAATACTATTCTTTCTTTAAGTCTGTTACTACACTTTCTTCAGGCTTCCCTTTTGGAACTTCTCTTTAATCCAGTATAACCCTCATTTTGCCATTTGACAGCTTCTGCAGAATGTTGACTAGATGAGAATAAGAAAGCTCCTTTCTTAACATTTGGTACCATTCCACTGTCCTTCTCTGGCCTGTAACTCTTAGGAACACTGTGCGCTTGGTAAGCACTTCTCTCCATACAAGCCTACGAAGTCTCTCTCTAGGTTTCTGCTCTGTTGGATAGGATAGTCTGAATCAAACCATTTGCAGCTAGCACTTAACCAGAAGATATAATTTAGCATTTTACTAAGGTATCAAAATTAAAAATATAGGAAGTTTAGGCCTGTTATATAACCCACTGTCCCTACCTAATAATTTCCTAATTATTCCTTCCTTGAGAATACTTAATGTACCTTCTCCTTTTTGTGTCACAAGTGTCCTTGCATATATGAGCGAGTTAAGCCTGTATTCATTGTACCCTGAGCAGCCATTTACTTATGTAATTGCAAACAACTTTTTTTTTGTGACTCCAACAAGGTGCTACTTCTTAGTATAACGCTATTTTCCAAACATTCATACAACAGTCAATATTCAGGCAAGGCCACTCAAACACAATGTACTCAATAAGTTCTATTTTAATCTCATAACAACTCTACATGTCAAAAATGTACAGCTCCTTCTAGGACTTGTATAGGTGTGCAAGGATTTTTTAAAACCACCTATTTGTGTCTCTTCAGAAACAAAACTCAGAGCTATACATGCTGAAAGGGGAACAAAACTACAACTGTAAACCAACTAGAACTATCTTACAAGGTTAACTACAGCAGTTACTGTTACTTCTACTGAAACATGATTTTGAATAACAATAGCTGAATATAGAATTAAATCATCTATGCCACATGAGTAATTTAGGAATCTAAGTCCTTATAAACTTAGAAAAAAGTCTTCAAGCATATCATGTTCAATTATCAGATTACCTCAGAAACTGGCCAGATGCTTGGATATTTTAAAAGTATTTAAAAAAATTAGACCAGTGGAAGAGATGAGCTATACATAGAACAAGTTTCTTATTAAAAGAATATCAACATTTTTTTTCTTTTCAAAAGAGGGTATTGTCTCTGAGTGCTCCTTATCTATTGCAGGATACAGATGTTGCTTCAGTTATGCTGGAGGTACCCTAAGAAAGCAATGGCTTGAGGGCTACAAATGCAGGACTCTGTTTCCAAATGGAAATGGATCTTACAGAAGCCAAAAAGCCTGTCTCTATCACCAAGACAGGGGATGATCCACTACTGAAGATACTACTTTGACATTCTAGAGCTGGGTGTTAACTTTCTGCTGCAGTACAGAATACCTGTAAACTTTCAGCAAGATAGTTTATGGCCAAATAAGACATCAGGATTTGAGAAGATGATAGAATGAGAAGATGGTATAATTAGACAGAATTAGATAGAATTGTATGCTTTTGGAAAGTGTATTGCGGTACTATTATTATTATTATTATTATTATTATTATTATTATTATTATTATTATTATCTGGGTTTCTAGACATCTTAAAAGCCATGACACAGCCTTTCTCTGCTCCTGCTTAATAAAACCCTGATTCATAGAGAAGTTGCAAGGACATCTATATTTATAAAGGATTAGAGTATTCATCTCACTTCCCATCCCAGGTATCCAAGGTACAATTTATGAAACACAATGAGGAAAGCTTGTCCTTCCTAAAAATTGTGCTGGAAGTCTAACTACATCTTCCAACACAAGTATTAAGGCCTTCCAAAGGAAGCAAGTAGCAAGATTGAATGACAGAAAATGGTTCCTCATACAACAAGCAGTTAAACTGTTGAAATTCTTGGCCTAGAAACACTGAGGATGATTAAGGATTTCATAGGTTCAAAGGGGGACTGAACAGACCAACAGGGGAGAAGAAAAAAATCCTCTGAAAGGTGCTACACGCCCAGAAAACAACTCTGGCTCTGACAGGTCCTGAGCTGCAAAGTGTCAGAGGATGAAAAGTTATATACACTTGCTGTGTTTTCCTATGCATTTGTTTTCATTCAGTCAAACAATACTTCAGTCCCATGTACAGCAGTAACTTCTATACCTGCACAGAAACATTAAAAAAATAACATGAATTAAGAATCTTTTCAGCTTGGGACAATTTAACTTCTCTTAAAGTTCTATTTCAATGTGCCAAATAAAAATATTTATGGACTCTTTTTATTATTTGGACAAATCCAAGTGCTGCCACATCCATTTCTTGGCATGGCTACAATAAACACACTAAAATTAGAATACAAGATAAAATTAAGCACTTTGGCAATTGAAGTTGGATTATCTCAGCACTGAATTCATTGCCAGCAATGGACACAGCAGGAAAAAACAGTGTGAAATGCTTGCAATTGAGTTCACAAAAGTACAAGCAGCTGTCCACATGCAGAGCATCTTCTGTTGTGCCTCAAAATACAAGGAGTAAAGTACCTTTATTGTGGCAGCACACAAACAAGTAAAGCAACCGGCAAAAAGAGGAATATTAGGGGGAAAATAAAAAGGAATATTAGGAAAATTCTGCAGAATTATATCCACCCATATCATTACAAAACCCTTTGTAGAACCATTTGTCAAAGACATGAAAGAAAAAACTGACAAAATCCCCAATGAAATCAAGGAAAGGATACTAAAACATAATTTATATTATTCATTTTGATAGCTTTAGTTTGAATTTAATGATTCAGATTCACATATATTAGTATAAAAGTAATAGATTTTCAGATTGCAAACATCAGATAGAATTATTTTAGTCCTTTTGGAGGGGCTTTCCCATGAAACTGCTACTCGTATTTTGCTACTTCCCCATGAATGCTGCTTGTATATTTAAACTCAAGGGACATGAACCAAAACTGTTGTATGAGTTTTGTGACTAGTGGAAATAGTCACACTGGTAAAATAGCAAAATATAACTGGGAAAGATTTAACTGTGCTGAAAAATGCATACATATAATAGAGGAACACAATGGCAGGCCAAGCAGATAAGCCTCTAGTTCTCTAATTCTCAGTAAGATACAGGCAAGTGTGAACAAAATGACAAAAATAATGCAGAAGTACACAATGACCACATCCAAATATATTTTATATCTTGTTAAATAGGAGTATTCTCAAGAGTTAAGATTCAGATGTACAAGATATAAATGTGTAGGAGAATGCAGAATTTCTGAGGTCCTAATTAATATGGGTACTTTTTCTAAGCCCACTAAAACTCATGGAGAAAAAATTGTTTCAGAAAAAAATTTTTAATCAATACTAAGTCACCATTTTTTCTAAGTTATTTAAACAAAATTTTCTTGTATTGTCTTTCAGACAAATATTCTTTTCAGAGAAGACTATCTCAAACAAGTTTAATCCATCTCCAGTGGGTTACAATTCCCCTTCCAACAGTTTAACTGCAAAATTCTCATAGAAGATGACTTCATTTCAGCTTTCAGTGCCAGATTATCCTTGTTATACCTGAAGTGAAGCTGAAACCAATGCTCTATTTATTTCCTACGGGAAGGACAAAGAGAACTGGGAAATTAGACCTTGAGAGTTTCAGGTTAGGGAATAAGAAAGTATCACATTCTAGTCTTAAACTACTGGACAATGAAAAGCAAGTCGGATCCATGGGGTCTGGACTAGGACAGTCTCTGCTTCTGACAGAAGACCTTTGTTCCACCCTCTGCTGCTGGACTAAGGCCTCTATGATAAACCACAACCATGAGAGGGGCTGAAAGGCTGAAACTGAAACTCATGACACTTTTCAGGGGTAATGCATTAAAGGACTTTCAACCAGACCATTTCTATTCTTTTGCCTCCATGATATATAAAAAACTTCTCAAGAAACCACAGGCTCTAACTGATTCTAAAGAATGGTGGTAGGTTAAAGAGAGTCAAAG
Source organism: Gymnorhina tibicen (assembly GCA_013399875.1). NCBI lineage: Eukaryota > Metazoa > Chordata > Aves > Passeriformes > Artamidae > Gymnorhina > Gymnorhina tibicen. Next base: position 738,375 of record VXAZ01005984.1, on the reverse strand, counting down.
CTAATGATGATTGTACAAGCAGTTATTTCCACATTTCTCATCTGTAGGCTCCATTAACATCAAACAGCTTTTGAATTTTTGTCTAGTCCCTTTTTATTTTGTGTATCTTTTAAGAGAAATCAGCAATTTAATGCTATTAGTGATGTACCCTCCTAAGCATGTCACCTAGCACGATGCCAATTTAGAGACTCAACTGCTTGGAGCACAAGTTGAAAAGAAAATAAGTGTTCGGAAGCTGTGGGAAACATAGTGTGCTACCCTGACCATGCTGCTTTTCGGTTTGATGCTTATTTGAGGCTCAGGGGAACCCTTGGAGGCTGTGTTAAACACTGTGCTGAATTAAACAGTCACCAGAAAGTGGCACAGTCTGGACTCACCCCCTGAACAGTTTCAGAACACTTCTGTTCTTTTCAGCAGCTCACTCATATAGCACATAAGCTTTGAAATAAAAATTGAACCATAGAGCTATGCAGCAGTGCAACAGAGCTCAGCACAGGCCAGGACAAGATGACCCAGGCAGGTACCTGGGGAAAGCATACTTTTATAGGATTTGATGTGCATGGAGTAAATCGGGAGATATTTAAGCTCCAGTTAAATTCAGATCCTTTCCTCTAGATTTTGAAGTATCTGCCAAAAATTCAAGAAATTTTTACATCCATTTAAGTTATAAGTACACTGCAGGTGTAAATAAGGCCTCAAATATTAATCACACAAATTTGGGAGCACTTCGGAGTGCCTGCCCTGGCCAAGTAAACAGCAGGGCAGGGACTCCAAATTATTCAAAGAATCTGCATATGGTTTTTCTGCATTTCAGCAAAAATATGTTGGATTGCTGCTTGTATGTATTCCAGAAATCAAAAGGGTGCTTTCAAAGATTTTTCTCAAATATTACTTCCCCCCTTTTCATGGAATATAAACCTACTATGCCACAGATAACTGCTGCCAATCAATATTACTAAAAAGCACAATTATTCAAGGATATTAAAGGCTAAAATTTGCATAACAGCTACTTAGACTACAGATCCAGCTGGATCAAGGTGCCTTTGAATGAAATATATATACACATACAACAAAATATGGTGGTGCACACTTCAAGGAACTGACAGTCTAAATGAGTGACTTAAAAGATAGGTAAACATGTGACAGACAGCAGGAAAAAATTCTGAGATATGTTACAGGATCAAGATAATATGAGAAGCCCCATAGTTATGTGACTATAGACGGATGCAAGAAATACAAGAATTTCTTATGATGTCAGGAAGAGATGTTTTGCTCTTGCTCACCAATCAAGTATTGGATTCAATCTCTGTGAGTCAAAGGCAAAGCATTTGCACATGGTCTTGGACAGCATATTCCAAGATTAATTCACAGAAGGAACCAGGAACATATGAGCCCGGGGGGACAGAACGTAACATTGACCTTACTGATTTGCTCTAAACCTCTTCATGCAGCTGTTAACGAACAAGTCTCCAACACACGCATGTAAAAACAAAGTCTGAAGCAGAATTCACTGACACCTGGATTTGCCTTCCAGCACCAGGATTTGGTACCTATTAACCAGTTTGATGCATTTATTTATTTATTGTGAGCAGACTGTGCCCAGAGATATTTGAAAATTACTCTTACCATCACAGTGTTTTTTCTTTTCAGGCCATACACTATTTGCACACTTTTAAAAACACAACTTATTCATGCCTCTGTGCATGAAGACCTTGACAGCCATTCCCTTCTATAATATGTGTTTGTGTGCTATCAAGAAATGTAATTATTAAGTGCCCAAATTATTTGATGTGTGCTGTCAGTGGCTGCTTAGGGACTTCTTATGTATTATTAACAGACTCGTAAATACTTTTGCTAGACATAGTCTAAACTTGAATACTGAAAATATTGATGTTATTTTGATCATTTTGATAGTCTACTTGATAGACAAGTTTTCTTCATAGAAATAATCCTTGGTTTTCCCTTCCAAGTTTCTGAAGACACTGATAATTTCCATTACAGGCATTTTAAAATCTAAGTGCTGCCAGCATGCTGTTTTCCATTAAGCATTGGTATCTCAGCTACGGTATAAATAGCAGGATAACAGCTATTATCTTCATATTATAAGGAAGTCTAGCTCTGAACAGGAAACAAAAGCAATTCTGTGCAAGCTGATAGTCTGGGGATCTCTGTGATACTGATCTCTCACGACTATACCACAGCTAGTATTAGCATACACAGAACCAATGTGTGTTCCTGCTTTAAGATTATATTCTTAAGTGCTGTTACGTGGCCTGAGCACCCTACGCCCTTCGAACACTTTCAGACGCAGTTTGTGTTCCCACAGCCTCTCATCCTCTGAAACAGTAGAAAGGGAGAAGAGCTTTAAAACAGGCTTGAGAGTGGACTGAAACCTCTCAGGCAGAGGAATCTGCTGAGAAGGATCACTGCTATCCAGAGAGGAAACTGGTTACACTGCCTGGCCTGCAGGACTAGCTCCTGCCTGTCTTGGCTTCTGTTGCTACTCTCACAATAAAGGGTAAGGGAGATGAGAACGCAAGGCCTGACGTGAGGCCCAAGGATGCCAAAAACTGGAAAGAAGGGACCGTAGAGGGGTTTCTCCTGGACACTCATGCCCTGCACAGAGACGCCCTTTTCTCCACAGACATTGCCACCTTTCCTGGGCAGAATGTGACCTGTGCGCAACCAGGAGAAGTGCAGTTAATCACAGTATGGAAAGGAGCCAATACCTTTTGAGAGAGGTCAGAAGCTGAGCAAGGAAACAAAAAGATGTATGTCTGGACAGGAAAAGGGAAATGCAAAAGATCTGGAGCTGGAGGAGCCTGCAGCAAGCATCTGAATTTTCAGGTGACTGTGACAAAATGTCATTTTTCAAGTTTGCTCCAGTGTTATCACCTGTTCTTTTATTTCTATTTAATTGTGCTGTTCAGCCTTCTGATTTCTAATACTTACTGTTATAGAAATAACACAGTACCTTAATCCTTTTATGAAATAAGTTTTGACTGGTACACAAATATAAAATGACACCATTTGACTTTGGAGTTAGACACATCACTCCTTTAAAAAATATTATCATTCCCCACTTCCACATTAAGAGATATTTCGTTAAAGTCCAATGATACTGGTGGGTTTCAGTGGCCATTTTTCTTTTTCCTGGAATATCAGGGGGCCAAATTATTCACTGGCATAATTTCAACATTCAAGCAGAGGATTCCAACAGGGAATTAAGCCATGGGCACCACAAGGCAAATTCTTTCCATCACTGAGCCACAAAAGAGTGCAGATTGTTAACACTGCTTCCCCAAAGTTCTATCCAAATAATTCAGGACTTAATGCAAACCAAAAAATATCCTAAATAATCAGTTTTACAGTGTTTAATCAGCTGAGAAATGAGAAGTTCATTTTCTTGGACTGACAAGATGCTTTGTGATTTCCTGTGTGTTCCTGCATGTATTATTTGTTAGCAAACATTGTGTGTTCTCTTTTAGTAACAGGGAATAATTACTGAACATTATTTTAAGCAAAAAGAGAATTATCCCCTTCAGAGAAAACATATGAAATACAACAAAAGACATAAGACATGAAGAGAGAAGCTGCGTTTGAAAACATCATTTTAAACATGTTAAAATTACTCTTGAGTTCTCTAAGTCAAAAAAACCCCAACCAAAAAAACAGATAATAATTAAAAAAAACCAAATCACAAAACCCCAACCCTCACACCAAACAAAAAACTCATAAACAACAACCAGAAATTCAAAGCATGTTTAATAGCATGGTCAACTATGACTGCTCTATATTGGACTCACAATGTAATTTACTCATAATTTATAAAGAAAAAGTATGCAAGTCACCTGTTCTCTGAAATGTGAGCAGCCCTGAGAGAAAGCTCACAGCTCTGCCAAAAATATAAACAGCCTTTGAAAGCTGCTTATTAAGAAAAGGGTGAAAGGACATTTGCAAATAAATCTTCATAGACAGACTTCTTCAGACAGCCACATACAACTGCTGTAACATATTTATAGAAGGTTGCTTCATGGTCACAGAAATACTAAGTATACTAACCACTGGCAAAGCATTGCCCTGACACTCAAGCCAAATGAAATCTGACAAAGACGGAAGTATTCAGGCATACGGTTCTGCAGAAGACTACCAGTTTGATTAGTGTGTCAGAATTAAAATAAACTTAAAAGGGGAATATGAAAGAATTTCTTTCTCCCTGCTTCCTCTGTATCTCTCCCTACCCCCTAACTACTTCTGCCAGAGATATCACTAAAGCCTTTGTTTTGTCTCGGTCTCTGAGAAAGATGAGACAAAAGAAAGAAACGTTAAAACATCCCTAGAAAAAAGGCAAGGCAGTAGTCAGGGGAATAGGGCAAGATTTAGAAGACTGAGGTTTGTAACTCAGTAGTCTACCACGGACCTCTTGCGAGTTCCTCACAGTAAGCCAGATGACCATTTTCAAAAGGATATTTAAGTGCTTATCTCCCTGTGAAATCGATGGGATTAGGATAGCAGGATCCCTTTGAGGAGCTATGTTGAGGATACACCTGGTGCAGGTAGCTGGGCTGGCAAGCTGCAGATTGAAATGCAGATTGAGCTCTGGGTGGGAGCCTGAGACAGGAGGCCATGAAGTGCCAACCCTTGGGAATAACAAAGGGAATGAAGATGCGTCATGCCAGCCGGGTGGATGGACACTGAGAGATATAGCAGGAGCTGGAAATTGCTGACATTTTGGAGAACGAAGTAGATGAAAACCAGTGACGCCAGCGAGTTGGATGGACATGGAGGGGGCAGGAGCTGAAGACTCAGAGGAAGATTGAGACTAGAGCACGGAGAAACAGTGAGGGTATAAAATCCATGGGTTTCCTTTGCTGAGGGTCCTCTTTGGAGGCACCAGCTCAGGCTGTTTCTGTGTTGCTGTGCCATGAATAAATGCCTTATGGAAAGAGTCATCTGAGGCTCTGCTCTGGGAAAGCTGGGGTGGATGGAGTAGGGAAACCTGGTCTGACTGTGTGAATGTGGGGTGTGCAGGGAGTCAAGCAGGCACCTGTCAGGTCACTGGAGCCACCCACAGTGAAGGGGCCTTGGTCCCAGCAGTGAAAGTCTCCGAGTTGGGAGTGCGACTGCCAGAGAGTCCAGAGAATGGGCAGACTGGGAAGTTTCTTCAACAGCGAGTTCTCAATTTCTTTGTGTCTCATTCCCTTATCCGTAAAAAAGAGGAAATACCCCTTTCCTACCTCACTAACATGTTGCAATTTGAGTATTTATGGACTGCAAAGAGCTCAGATGCACTACACCTGATAATCCCAACAAAGAAGTTAATGTACTGAACCAGATATCTCTCCTTTCACACGCACAAAAACTTAAAACATACTCAACAAATAGAGAAACTATTATTTAGGGAGAAATCACAAAGAAAATGGTAAAGTGTAACTGAACAATATCTTAAAACACTGTCCAGAATCAAAATGACTTAGCAGTCAAATACTGACTTGGTAGAAATGGCAGATTTTTTGCATAGTGAAGACACCCCCTCAAAAACGCCTGGAATAAAAAGCATTTTAAAAAGGCAATAATTTTCCCTTTTTTTTGATTTGAAAAAGTGATTCTTTTTTTTCCCCTCTTCATAAATTTGACAAAGAAGCCAGATATATTGAGCTTTAGCAGAATACAGTAAAAAAAAAAAAATACAGTCTTGTTATGGTATTTCTCCTTTCAAAAATCTATTTAAGTAGCTTTTAAGGCTACACTGGGGTTTTTTTTCACACAGTGAATAAATAATCTTACTCTTAACCCCATGCTATATAAACTAAATTTTCTTCCACTCTTTCTGAGAGAGAGAAAAATTAGTTTTCTGAAATCTATTTTGCTTATTACTGTTCCAGGTTCATGTGGAGCTCAGATTTTCTTCTCCAAGCAAAAGAGTAATGTCTGGCTTCTCCAGTCCAACAGCCTTCTTAGATCTTAACAGCCTGAGTATCTAGAGATGTCCACAATTTTATTTCTCCTTACCTGGAGCAGTGAGTTCCTCTTCAAATAGACTCAAACTAGAAGATAATCCTTTGCTACAAATGTAGAAAAGTGATCAGGCAAAAAAGTACCACTCCAAAATAACTCTAAAGATTACACTGCTGGTTGAAGGCACTCTCCATTGCCATTATGCTTACATATAGCAAAGTGAAACTGCAAAAGCTAGTGCTGTGCTGAGAATCGCAGCATTTTAACTCTGAGGGATAATTGTCCCAATTAAACAGTGGAATATGATAAAAAAACTATTCCTTGAGCCCCTTCAGATTACTAATTCATCAGGGAATTTTCTCTGAGAAAATTTACTTTTCTCCTCACAGACACACTTACCACCGAGCAATCAAAGGCTCAACAGGCATTTTTCTCTACTTGTTTGTTCCAACAGTTGTTCAAAAATTCTTCCTCAAGAAGACCGTGAACAAAAGAAATTTCAACCTGAAATTTCTGTGTATATGATTCTAATATATTACATAATATAAGCAATACTCATCTTTAACAATTCCTGTATTATATTATGACAATACAGCATGCTGCATTTTAATGCAAAGAAAGCTAAAAAAGCTACAAATAAAAGTTGAAAAAAACTCAGTCTAATTGGCTTCCATTCAACTTTGAATTTAACCAATAATCTTGTATTCAGTCTTGCACTTACATTCAATTATAACTAAACATGCTTTGACATATTCAGTGCAAAACATGTGAGGAATATATTTTGTGTTATCCTTTCTTTTCATCTTATATCATCATCTCTTGTATTTCAATATAAAACAGCAAAAGTGTTTAGTCCCTTGTGGAATTAGAGAGGCTGAACAAACATTTCACATCCTGTTGGCTGTTTCTATCCAAGCTTTGCTAATGATGACAAACCCTTTGAAGTTACTATAGCTCTGGGAGAGATAGACGGTCTTTATGGAAAAGCCAGCATTTCAGAAAAAAAATAAAAGGACTATTTTTTCTTAATTGGAGCCAAATTACAAAACAAGTTCCTGATTGAAATCTGCTGGTTCTTCCCCAGTACCTCAAACACCAAGTTTTTATTACAGACAACCTTGGGCACTACTGCAGCTCTAGTAAAGCTCAGGTTGAAATGTCAAGGATTCTGGGATGTACTGGATGAGACTCTATTCCAGTAGAAATGAGCACTCACTTAAAATCCTGTCAGAAAAATGCAAAATAAATTATATAAAACTCTCCGCACATTTTTGATATGTAGTTCCAATAAATAATAGCTTATCGGCAGCAGTCATCTATTCCATTCCGCCATTTTAAGATCTGTTTTATCTAATCCTTATTTAATCTAAATATTTTCCATCAATTTCCTCTAGTACTATCACAGAACTAAATACATTTCAGTCCATCTGAGCTTTATCTGAAGTCCACGTTATCTGCACATCTCAATCATTCACGTTTGAAAATTTAATCTTAAAGGCTCTTCTAAACTTTTTTCAAACTTTAGCTGTTCAGATAAAATCATTGATGGAAATGTTACTTCCTCCCCTCATTTTTCTGCATTATTCATCTTGGATGGGATACAAAACTCAAAGCCAGTAGTCAATTCCAAAAGTACAGCAGCAGTCTATGCAGAGACACGGACTACTCAAAGCAAAACTCCTGGGTGTTCCACAGACACCAACCGAGTCAAGACAATCTCTCAACACCTTTTGGAAACAGTTTTCATTCTACAAGAATGCTGATCGATCAGGAGCCACCTATATCAAAGACTGCACTGCTGAATTGTTATTTACAATGTACCACACAGTTGTGTTGTTCAGGATGAAAGTACAGTGAAAAAGATGCACATAAAACTGAAGTAGAACAGTCTCAGAAGAAAAAGTAACCCTGAAGTAAACCTCTAGAAGACATAAAAACAAGCCAAAGATTCTAGGCCAAAACTGCGAACATTTTTCTGCCATTAAAGAAACTATGATGTTAGAAATACACTAGCTTAAGAAAGGGTTTACATTCAATGTCTTACACATAAGAACACAAATGCTTATTCTTAAAGTCGAGGCAAGTCCCACTTAGTCACAGAGCTATATGCAGAAGGATTTTGCCCTCTTCTCTACAGTATTAAGAGCACAAGAGCATCAACATACACAGGAGAATAACAGGAGATCCCTCACCTTTATTCTGTTTTCCAACTCTTCTCCCTCACCCTTCCCTAAGCCTGAAGGTATTGCATGGGGAATCCCTTTGCAAGTGAGCAATCCACTCTCTGCATGGACTGTGGAAGGCACCATGGACTGGGATGCAGGTGCAGCTCTGGACACTCTTTTACTCCACAGTCAGCAATCACAAGCACAGTAATAATCTGGTGCTCTTCTATCACACAACTTCAGCACCTTTCATGCAGCTGTGCTTTCCTTATGCAGTGCAAATACTTTCCAAGCTCTGTAGAGAAACAAGACTTAAATGGTTTGAGGACAAAATTGCTTCCTTGTATTCTGCACTGAGTCCTGCTAGGCTGAGTTTTGAGGAAGTAAGAGAGATTTCAAACTCCTGCTGTCAGAAACATTCTCTTTTGATAGATGAATAAAATTCCAGAGCTGTCAATCTGGCACCTCTTGCCAGCATGGAGTTTATTTTTTAGGACAGTTGTAACAAATGTAATGTAATAAGGTACTAAATCAATCATCCATATTTTTGGCTCCTGTTGTTCACATGCTAAGCTGTTATAAGATAGCTGGTTATATAACTACAATTTTAACCCTTAAACTCCAGATGAGACCAACCATAGAGACACATGAATAATCAGGCCTGAAGTCCAGTGTCTTGTCCTATACTGCCAGTCTAATTCTACAAATTACATTTGTTTTTCATGTTTCTTGCCAAGTGGAAAATGTTACCCATGGGAAATAACTTAAACATTAACTTCCCTTCAAAATTCTTCAGATTTTTTTTAAAAACCCTAAACTATTTTGCATTGGATCTTAATATTTTTGATCGCCTTCCTGCCTGTTTCTCTTACTTCTGCATCAAAAAGCAGAAATGTTATGTTTTAAAGAAAATGAGCGGATGTAAGACAGAGAAGGACAGTGAGAAACAAAAATGGAAGAGAGGTTAACAACTTCAAAAAGTTATGTGCTTTATGTCCCCCTAAATGCCACCTCTTTTTTAAGATTATTGAAGTTTACTAATAGAGGTTGACATCCTATTAATAGCATGGGTAATAGAAGCTAGTCAATGCAGGAAGGGAGACCAAAAGTAGCATCCAAACTAGGAGATCAGTAGAAACCAGTAATGAACACAAATGTGCTTGGAGCCTCCTCAGCTGTCCCCAGCTCCTCATGGAAGAGCAGCAGCTCTCAGCAGCTTCCAGTGGTTTCTTTACCATACACATGTGGGAAGGAATATTGAAGCTTCCAGGTCTCATGACCACCTCTATAGACACACAGAAATGCAGTACAAGGTGCTATAAATATGTAAATGTTCTCTGCTCAACCCGTTCTGATTACTACTCGTACCTTCCACTTGCTCCTCAAGTAAAATCCGCCATAAATCACCCCTTGCCTTATCAATTGCAAGCAGAAATTGCAACAAAAATTACAGAAGTCAACAGAAGAGTATCTGGTATCCTGTGAAGCCCATTATGCCTTCCTCATGACATCTTTAATTTCTTCTGTTGTCATAACAGCTGGAAACCTTGGCACCAGTGACCTACTTAATACATTTACACCACAAATTGACCACAGTGAAATGTAATTTGTCTCTCAGAAGCCAATGCAATGAATTGAGCCCATAATTCATAAATTTCATTTCTACTGTAAGGTCACAGATACAACAAAATATACTATGACACATATTGAAATCAGTTAAAGGTAAGATGTGTTTTGATCCTGGTATTGTCATTAAGTTTGGAACTTAAAAATTCCTGAAATATATGTTAAAGTAAAATACTGTCATGTCAAATGGGAAAAACATAGTAAGAGATTTTAGTCCCTTTTTAAATATAAGCACTGATTATCCTGCTAGTCTGAAGGAGGCAAAGGCCCTGTGGAAAAACAGAACAAAACACAGGCTCGTGAAATTAAGTTAGTGTCATACAATTCATTCCAGTGAGGCACAAGCACAAGTTACAAGCTGTCAGCAGCTGGGTTTTATGAACTTCTAAGGCTGACCTAGGAGCTCATACTTATTACAAATCTACATTTTTACCGCATGTCAAATGATTGCATTAGCTTGCTTCCTACACATCATGCATACACTTGCATTTGCTTTCTTTTATTAAATCTGTGTACTTTTTTACACCAAAAATTTTTGTGAAAGTGAGCTCTTACTATTGTTGTAGAACTGGTTCTAAGTTACCATTTTCTCTGTTTTATTAGTAGCATCCCCCACTTCTAAAAAACAAAAAAAACTCATGCAAATTCAGGTATATATAAGTGATAACTTTCAAGATATTTTTAGAAGACATCAATTGCCATGGTTTTGTAGTGACTAACTCTGTGCTTAATGATTCACGCCAAAATTTTTATACCATTACTAAGCTGCAATTAGTGTTTATGGACAGGCATGCACTGAATTAGAAAGGAACTAGAATCAAATGAAAAATTAGACTTTGCAACTAGAATCAAATGAAAAATTGGACCTTGCAGAATTTATGTCTGACTTGAGCTGATCATTATTTCTGGTATTAAAGTTAAGTGGAGAGCCAGTTACACTCTGACATGTTATTATAAGCAATGAAATCAGCTTCAAACTAGAAATCTTACATATAAGAGTCAAATAGAAAAAAACCCATATAAATTCATAATAATTCATTCAAACCAATATGAGAAGCAAACACTGAGACACCTTCTTTTAGGGTATTAGGCTTCCCATTTAAGAGTAGATTACCTTATCACAAGATTAAAGGAGATGAACAGTTTCTGTCTACAGACAAAAACAGAGGGATTTGTTTCACTCTAAAAGAATTTCATGTATCAAATATTTGGTTACAGCTGTTCTTCCTACATGTATTCTACTTGGCAAATGTTAATGCAAAGACCATGAAACAGAAAAAATGTACCAGCAACTATATACATGAAAAACAGTCAAGTAATATTTTGGTTTCATCCTCTAAGAAAAAAAGAAAAAAAAATTGCAATAAACAACGAACTCTTCTCCTGTATCCAGGTTAGCTTGAGATTTGGGAGTTGTGATGTTCGCTCTCTGGAGTGTTCTGAAAGAGTGAACTGCTGGGAACACACCTAAATAAATTCAACTATCCTGTCACAGCGAGATGCAATGCTTCTGTCCTCTGTATCACTTCAGCTCTTGGACTCACCACTGGGTGATGGCAGGACCTCTGAACTCACAGCACATTGCACTTCACTGGCAGTCTCATGGCTTTATTTCCGCCAGCCCATTGAACAGTTTCAACTTGCTGCTGCCATGAAATCCCAGGGCTCTGCAGGACCACCTACACTAATGAGGAGCCTGGGAACACTTCAGAAAAGTTCTCCCAAATATGTTCCCGGGTTGTTTTTTTCTTTTTAGAGAGGAGAATGGTGTTGTCCCAGACTAATACCTAACAGTGATCTCAGATAAACATGCCAGCACATCACACACCACAGAAGAACAGGAGCAGGAGCACAACAGTACCACTGCAATGGGTGCAGAATAAAATCAGGTGGCAGAGCAAAAAGCAGACCACAGATACAACTAACAAAATATTGAACTAGAGATCTAATGATACCCAATAGACTAAAAGTGGAACAAACAATAAATGAAACCCATGGCATGTATAGGAATAGACAAATTCAAGAGGGACCTACAGCACTCCATAACAGTGCTGAATCAAGATGGTAATCACATAAATCCTGATATATAACTACAGATAAACTCAAAGTGCTTTGTGGCCACTGACAACTTGGCTTCCTTTCACTTTCTAGCAGAAGGGAAAGGCAAATTTATTTAACCTAAGAATAAAAGGCCTTTTACACTTAGCATAAACATGTAATTATTCCTTGAATTTAAGAAGTCAAGCCATTTGACAGGGGGAAAATGGAAAAACCCATACCAAACTGGTTTATAGCATTTTTGTGGGGAAATATTTTCTCAATCATTTAACTAGAATATAAAGGAAGGGAAAGTTCCACATATTTGTCAATTGTACTAAGAAATCCCTAAGCTTAATTAAATGGTTAACTCAGAAAAGCTCTAATTCTATATGTAAACTGTAGAACTGCAGCAAGTACCCTGAAAGACTTCTCTAAATATAGAATCTATGGGTTACTACACATAAATATATTTCAGTATATTAAAATATAAATTATGAGTGTCATATAGGACAGGAAGGAGCGAATAAGTTGAAGAATTAATGCACTCTAATTTAATTTTCCAGTAATATAGAGTCCATTACATAGTCAATGTCAGTGGTATAAGGTCTAAATTATATCACACTAGGAAAATACCTCCTGAATTTGGACTTGGGAACTGAAAGATCTCAACAGCCTTGTGACAGGAAGAAACTTACCCACTTAATCAAAGCCTCCTTGTCAGACACTCTAAAGTGGTCAGAATCTGGTGTTAATATTGAAGGTCAAGAAATCAAACTAGACTATTTTTCAAAGATGTGAAGAATTTCTATATCTACCCCAAAACCCAGCGAGAAAAAAGGGGTTGGAATCTGTAAAATAATATATTTATCCAGTCTAGACATGAGTGTAGGAACTCAAACATGAATAACTAAAGTGAAATTCTGGTTAATGGAGACATTATTGCATCCCTAGGATGTTGTTTCTCTTATTTTCGGTTTAATCAAAATTGGTATGAATCTCTTGTGCTGGTTTTGGCTGGGAGAGGGTTAATTTTCTTCATGGTGGGTAGTAGGTGGCTGTGTTTTGGATCTGTGCTGAACACAGGGTTGATAATGCAGAGATATTTCTGTTATTGATGAGCAGGCCCCACGCAGAGCCAACACCTTCTGCTGCTTTTTGTACTGACATGCTGGGGACAAGACTTGGGAGTGAACTTACGAGGGGACACACCTGGGACAGGAGTTCCCAACTGACCAAAGGGATATCTCAGGCCATACAGCTTCATGCTCAGTCTATAAAGTGGGGGCAAGAATGAGGAAGTGGAGGGATGTTTGGAGTGGAGGTGTTTGTCTCCCCAAGCCACAGTTACGTGTGATGGGGCCCTGCTCTCCTGTAGATGGCTGAACACCTGCTTTCCCATGGGAATCAGTGAATTAATTCCTTGTTTTGTTTGCATGTACAGTTTTTGTTTTCTCTATTAAAATGTCTTTATCATTTTCCCAGCTTTTACCTTTCCAGTTCTGTCCTTGATCCCACTAGTAGGGGAGAGAGCAAGCTGCTGCATGGTACTTGGTTGCTGGTTGGGGTTAAACCATGCCATTTACCCGGGGGAAATTAGTGATTTCATTATGTAGAATAACTCATTGGATGTGATAACTGAATCCAGAAATTATTTTACCAATAACACATAACTGTAGGTAGGTTGCAATGAGGGTGTACAAAGTAGACCATGACAGGTAAACAAGATGATTTGTGTGAGATAAAACTATTGTACAGTAATATGAAATATTTCCAGTTTAAATATATGGAAGGATAAGCATAAACTCTTTGATATCTGGGCAGTATCATTCAGGGACTTTGCAACTATGGAAAAATTGTTTCTAAAACAGGAACTGAAGTAATAATTTTTATAGCAGCTATCCCACTCTAAGTCAGCATTTGATACTAATTTTAAAAATAAAAATTGCATTCTGTATTGTAGAAGGATCTTGATGGGAGGCAAAGACATGACCTTCCACACAGCATCCTTTTTGAAAACATAACTGCTTCCACAGACATAGTGTGAATTGCTGCTTGTCATGATCTTGGTTTCAACACCATGCCATAAATTCCCCATGTCCCATGGACACTCACTCCATTTTCTTTTAACCAGAATGGGGCAGTTATGACATTAAATCCATTCACGTTTAAAATGAAAATAAACACAAAATATCCCTACCCATTTATTTTTTCCTCTCTGGCAACTACTCCTAAGCCACATGGCTCTACACACGAACCATTGTCAACAGGCTGCTCTGAAGATGACGTTCTGGATGGCACACTCAACAAAGCAATCCGTGATAAGGGTTAGAGACACACTGAAGAATTCACCCTAGTTCCCTTCCCTCCCCATAATTACTGACATGCTGGAACTGACAGCTTCTTATAGCATTCTAATCCACTTTCTTAAAATGTGTTAAGCAGTGATACAAAGCCTTCAATTTTTTTTTTTTAATGTTGTGAATTGTGGAACTGCAGCCACTTCTTTCCTTTTAAAGGAGTCCTTTATATGCCCAAATCCCACAAAGAATAACATATCAAATTTAGAAGAACAGCTGAAAATGTCTTGTCTGATTTACTGAAGTTGTCACTGAAACTCATCAGCATTCTAGAGAACACTGTATTATAATTTAAAAAGCCCTGCAGCAGCACTAACAAAACACCTCTAGGGTATCCCTCCTCAATAGAGCTGTATGACAGGTTATACAGAAATCCAGCTCTTACAGCAAGCCGGTCACGGTCAGCTGTTCCTCCATATTCCCAATGTAATAACAGTCCACAGAAATCAAAAGAAAAATGGACGTGGTGAATCTATTTGGAGGAAACAAAACCAAAAAAAACCCCAAACAAACCACAAAATAAACCAACCCTCACTAATAAAAATTAGCTATTTTACCAGAAAAAATACCAAATAATACCAAAATAATATCCTAGTACAATGATACACAGTAACATAATATTTCAGATTTTTCAGACAATTACCTTAAATACTTCCTGCTCTGCTCGAATTAATATAAACACATGCAGAAAATTAACTGGCTGGAACAGAGCAAGAGTGGCACTATGCACAACAAACACAGATATTGTTTCACCTCTTGAGAGACAATAATGTGATTTTTGGGCTTCTGTGGCAGTTTGCTAAGTCTGCCAAAGGACTGTGAATCTGAGCATAGGGATCAGACAATTTTATTACATTAACCTAATGGGAGTAATAACACAATTTCCAGTATTTTTACACAGATCTCTGTTTCATACTACAGAATACAGCAGAACAGGTAGTATTACATCTCTAACAGGATTCATGAAATCATATTATTAAACATTACCCAAAACAGTATGGTTAAATCCTGTAACCATTCAGTATCTGCACCACCTTCCTAATGGAATCATGAATTTTCTTTCAGACAGTAAGAGCACCAATCTCTCTTAAAATTTTATAAATCCATTTCTGCTCCCTAGTCATAAATTGGTTATTGAAACAGTTGTGTTGATGTGCAAATAACACTCTGTTATTAGATATCCTCCCTGCTCTTGAAAACATGGAAGCCCTTTAAGCTTCAACACTTTAATATATTCTCTAGAGAGCTAATATAGGAAATCACCAGGAAAAAATCTGGGTACTGGCTTCAATTGCACCCCAGCAGAACTTTTTAAAGCCCCACAGTATGGAAACTGATTGTGCCTGGTGCTGCTCTGGCCACCCCTTGGGGGCTGGAAACATGTTATTAAGTTGCCCATGTAGAAAAACTAGTTCTGTGGCTGCTGCTATAATTTAAACTTACAGTGTCTGAATTTTAGCTTTTGTTTTTAAGACAGTTTCCATTCAGAAAGAATGAGGAAGAGTGAAATCACTATTTTATTCCGCCTGTCAGTGAACTAAGGAAGAAAAAAGGTGGGGTGGATCGGGAGCATTTAATGTATTAATTTCACTTTCACTCCATAAATGTACACTACTCCCAATTTGACATGCTAAAATAAACTATTTAAATATATGTGCCTAAATAATTTCAGTGTCCAGCAATACAAAACAGGCAATAATAAACCTGTATAATCTTCTGTTATTAATTTTTGCAAAGTGTGTATTAGTATAAAATTACTGTGAAGTCTCCACATACTTTCACTTCTCCATATTTCTCAAGAAATAAATTAGCTTCCCTTGGTTTTGGAATTTAATAACATAAGATACTTAGTAGGTTTATCTTCAGCTCCCTCTGTAAAGCCATGCTGCTTCTCTCAGCCTCTCCACGTAGCTCTTCTCCACATCTGTGCCACATGCTGCAGTGCCCTCACATGGACACGAAACACCTAACAGGAGAAGGATTGACACCACCCAAACCTGGGCGAGCACATCATTGCATCCCAGACCCATCAGGTCAGAGACAAAGCCACGACAAGGGAAGTTCTCATAAAGGCAGCTGACTGCTACCTGACATCACTTTTTAGTGTAAATGTTCAACTTCCTATCCACAGTCATTACTGAACTCACAGAATTTTAGATAAAGGCAGTGTTTCAAAACTGTTCCAGGGTAGTGATTCATGGCCAAAGTTTCCTCTCAGAAATTTCAGTTTCAAAATCATCACCACAACTTTCTTAAGCTACTTTACCCTCTGCAAGAAGTGTCTTCACATTAAGTCCCAGCTATTCCAGTCTTCACCATTTCATACTCACAGGCAGTGTAAAAACCAGGCTGTGTTCTTTTCTGGAAGACACTACAGTAACCCTTTCAGCAACTTACATAGCTATTACTAATTTGAAGAAACAAAAATTTTGTCTTTTTAAAATTAACCTTCTCAAAGCAATAAAAGAACTAACAAACCCAGTAGGAAAACATTAACAAAACTGTGCAAATATTTATAACGGACAATCAACATACCCAATTGCATAAATGCTAATTTATCCAGAGAAGAAAATCTGTTTAAGTAGATTTTTTTAAATATGAGAAAAGTAAACAACAATTTTAAAATAACCAAACACAACCAAAGCAGTCATGTAAAGGGCTGATGCCTTTAAAGAAAATTAAAAGTTTAATAGTAAGCCTGGAACACAACAAAGTTATAGTTTCATAAAGACTTGCAAACTTAAAGTAGCAGACAACCACTAGTTTGGCCCCTTCCCTAAACTGCATATGTTGTACCTGTCACAAACCACCAGGATATCAACAGAACAGGGTCACCTTTCATAAACATTAAAGTGTTTCATTCCAGTTTTGGCAATAATGCAGTAAAAGTTGTTTAAGAGTTTAGAATTTGAAAGTAATCAGTTTCGACAAAAAACTAAATTTAATTACAAAAAGTTTAAAGGTACCAAAGCACGAGCACTAACATAATTGTACACTGAAAACCAAACAAAATGCTTTATGAACCTACTATTACGGATCTTGAGATAAGTAATAAAACCTCAACAGAAGTGCAAATGATAAAGCAGTTTTCTCTAATTCATAATTTTTCCTGTGATCTGCATTATTATAAAACATGGACAACTGGGCAGCCCTGCAAGTAGAAAAAAGGTGATCTGCTGTTAAATAGCAAGTCAATTATTTGGATCATATTTTCAATGCAGTACATTTAAAGCACCTCTCATTATATTCAGAATCGGAAATATTTGTAAGAATTTTTTTGGAAACTGAAAGTTTCTGACATGATAACAGAAATAGATCTAATTACTCTACTGGCTAAAGAGAGCATCTGGGACTTGGCTGACTAAAGTTAAGCCACTTGAGGAGGCTGTAAAAGGACAAACAGCTGCAAAGGTACAGGATATTTTGATCACAACATAGGCTACTCTCGGTGAGTCGCACATGCAAGTTCAGGTACAGTTACTCAGTGCGCTGATTTCCATTTTGTGTTTTGGCATAGACCGCAGTTAGAGCAACTCATATATACAGAGGAATTCCATTTATACCTGTATAAATGTGTGTGCATGCGTGTGTACACGTGCATGTAATGTGTGAAATACGGTAACATTTAGCAAATTTTTTCAGAACAAGGAGCGCAATATTCCCAGTTTGAACCAGAAAGTCAATTGTCTTCACTTCTAGACTCAATAAAAAACAGGGAGAGTAAATCTCACCTTTAGACTTGTTTATTTATGGACACTGATATTATGTTTCCGTTCAACATGTATTTTGCAAACTAATTAGACATAAGGAAATTAACTATGACTTTCTAGTAAAAAGTTCACATTAAAAAGTGTAACAATTTGAAGCACTATTATTCTAAGGAAAATAACTTTAATTCTAGTAAGGAATTTACTGTCTCAGTGTGGGGAAATTACAACTAATGCTCAAGCATTATTCTGTTCTCTACATTAAAATGCAAAACATCTACAGCAGGTGTTAATTATAAAAGTAAGTAAAATGTAGTAAAGAAGTTAAAATGAAGATTTTCATTTAATTCTACATTCAGGAGCCAAAACCAGATTCACTAATTGCAATTAAAAAATCTCTTTCTCCTTTGCATGGAAATGAACCGTTCTTGGAAACAGACTCGGGGAATGTGGTAAAAGTTCAGATAAGACAAGTAAACCTTTTTAGTCGAGTGAAAAGTACACTTACAAGTTGAGTAGAAATATATCTAATTAATCGGAAAAAATATTAAGACAATTTTCTGCCGTACACACGCTTGAAAGACAAAACACTATGCAGTTTTCATATATCAAAAATATAAAATGTTCATATGAAATTATGGAAAGCATTGTAGGTTTAACTAATTTCCACATGCATAAAACCTAAACATGCAGTATCTATGTGAGTTTTCATTCCTTTGATCTGAGGTTCTTCAAAACTACTTCAAGGAAGTCCCAATGAATTGCAAGAGGAACCTTATTAGATTTGAGAGATTACAGATTATGGGGGAACAGCTAGAACATTATCAAAGGGAAAGAGTAAAGAATGTTTTACAGCCCAAGGAGGTATGAATTCTGCTCTTTAAGTATCTTCCACTTACAGCATTTACTGAGGTGGCACTTACAGAAAGATCATATTTCTAGCACAGGACAACAGATTGAAACCTGTGGCAGATACTGGAGCTCATCTGGTTCCCCATAAGACGTTAATTCCTAAGGAAAACATTTCCCACAAGCAGACAGGAAACCACATCAGACATCAAATGCCTTATAAGTGACATGGGGGTTCATCGTGTGGGAACAGAGCACTAAAGATATTATTCAGTCTAGCATCTGCATCTAATTAAATTTGGAATTGAAGTTAAAGAGAACAGCAAGATTTTTGTCAAATGCTGGTCAGTTTGGACTTACTAAGTGTGAAACTTAGTTGAGAAAGAGAAATGGACTTAGATTTTAGGTCATGAAAAAATTATATCCAGTAGACTCATCAGGAGACTGAAAACAATTTGTAAAACTCTTCAGATTTAATAGGTTCCCTTAATGTCACCTTGATATTACTTAAAACTATTTCTCAGAAGAATATATTCTCACAAGATTAACATTTTCATCCCCTATTGGAAGCATTCAAGGTAAATGTTATGCTGTGGCATAAAAAATAACTTTGAAAACACCTTCAAGTATACAGAGCAAGTGATACTCCAGCAAAAACCTTTCAAGTATTCAATGGAAAGACAGTATCAAGTGACTTCTCATAAACTATGACCTAGCCTTCACATGCTCCTCATATTGAAAATGTTCTGAAAAACAAACCAGGCAAGACAGTTCAGTAGGGAGTTCCTCTCATCTTTCAAAATCCAACTCAGAGTTCAATTCTTTAGCCTGATCCCATTTCTGTATCACTGATTATATGAATCGCTGTGGTAGATACAGAAAAATTCTGGAAATGTTGCAGGTAACTAGTTTAAATTTCCCAAATAAGGGAGTTTGAGTGTTGGGGTTTTTGTGGTCAGTTGGTTGGGGAGTTTTGGGGGTGTTTGCTTTATTTTTTAAACTAAGTGCTGTCTCCAGGAATTTTGACTTTCACAATTCTGTTAGCTATGCACAAAAAAGTAGTTCTTAAATGCATACTTTTGAGAAGGTCGTTCCCAAATATACTATAGGGGAAACTACAGCATAGCAAAAACATAAGTACAGCCTTTATTTCAGAAAAGCTTTTTGTTAGCAAAAATGCAAGAATATTAACAAGAAATCATAGGAATATAGCAGGAATAACAAACTATAAAATGTGAATGGATCCGTCACAGATTAAAGTATGATTCAAGACAGAAATTTTTCTGTGTATCTATGCACCTATTTCTACAATCCCTAGAGCAGCTGTCACACAAAAGTCTCTTTTCCTGAGCAAAATAAAACACTTAAACTGCAATGTTTATTCTTACATCATCTTTGAAACTTGGAGAGGCAAGTAATAATGTTATATTCCAAAAACCACACTTTGAATGAAAGCACACCGGGCAGATCTTTGTGGAACAGAGCAAAAATGTGCAGGACTCCCATGAACCCACCCACTCAGCACTGCTGTTAGAGATGGTTGGTGACATGAGGAGATGGCAATCTCTGCCAAGGAAGGTTATTAGATTCCTTTGTAATCAGGAGTAATGCTGGCCAGGAAGTATTAGCATATGGGTCATCAAAGGTTGTCTGTGGAGGGGCTTAACATTTTTGGTACATAAGCCAAAGCTAGCCAAGACAGCATTTTCAAGCTGTTACCTTTCACTCCAGAAATGCATCTCCTGTTCTACTATTAGCCCTTCAAATAATGTTTCAGCAAGAAAGACTTATTCTCTCCGGTTTTGTCATGGATTATTTGGCTTTAGGTGATATAAAAACAGAGAGCTTTCTCCTCAAAGGAACATAGTGTTAAGTTTTAGACTATCAAGCTTCTTTTGATCCTTTCAAACGATAGGACTAGAAAGTAGAACTGTTAAGCACTTCACCTGTCAAAAAAAGCTAGACTTGTATTTCATTTTAATGTAGTCTGGCTGGTACCTTAATATAATATATCTGTAAATCCCCAAGAAATTCAGGTCAGGCTAGAAGAAGCATTACAAGTTAGCCTCTAATACAAGCAATGCTGCAAAGTCATATTTAGAAAAACAATCAACTCTTGCTTCAGTGTTGGTGTTCGCCAGCAGTAGCTAGGAATATGATGGTAATAAAGGTGGCAACATGTGATAGCTTATTCAACAAGGTATCCTGCCACAATCCTTGTGTGTCTTTCAGAGAGATACAAGATTTCCTGTGGTAAGAACAGGCAATATGACTTGAAAGGAAGAACTTGCATTCTTTTGTCTTTTTACTAGCATTAAAAATAAAATAAAGAGTACTCAATCCAGAAGCGTTATTACCAATGGCATTGAGAAAGGAACCAGGGGAGTTTCCTCAGCTGAAGCAGTACAATACCTATCAGAGTCATGGCTGTAACCTACAAAGCTGGGCTGTAAAGCAGCCTTCTCTTCTTCCCCATACTCTGTCTGTAGTGCTGCCATTTAAACCTGCTACTTACCAGAATGCACAACCAGAGGATTAATTTTGGAACTCACACACCTATGACAGAAATGTCCCGGTTTTTTGCATTTGTAAAGCCACATCCCTAAGGCTCACTTAAAATTAATCTTACCCAGTCAGCACAGTGAATGTAGTAGAAGAAAAACCTATGTTCTGGTCTCAAAACAAAATCTCCATTTAAAGCATCATATGCTCTAAAGAGAGTTTGTCTCCAAATATGATGTTTCCCCTAGATCACAGTCTAGAACACAGTCCTGCTCAAAAACATAGCTATAAAGCCTGTTCGTGATCTTCCCACATTTCTTGCCTTTCCAGAAGAAGACTTTACAAAGCAGTGAACTATTTAGAAATTCCTATTGCCAAAAGAAAAATACTATAACATCAAATAGCCTGTAAACAATAGCTTGACAAAGTATGAGACACAAAGGAAGAAGGATCAATATAACCCTATTGGCAGAAATGCCAAACCTCCTTACAGAGACAAGAAACAATGGATTTCAATTTATTTCCTAATAATAAGTGCTTTAATTACCATCAATTTAGCTTGTAACATCAAGAACTAATTTAGCTGGCTAAATGATGAAGGTTTTTAATTGAAAATTTTATATTATTCCTCACCACAGTATAAATGGGAAATAGATTTATTAAACTATCTAAAAATATTATATGAAAAGAAGAATAAAGAATATCTTTGTCACTTGCTCAGAATGGGAACTTGTACATCTAGTAGAGCATGGGAATCTTGTTTCAGTCAAACAAGAAGAATGACTCTCGTGGAAGAAAAGTTGCTGCTGAAAAGATTTAAACTTCCAGAGACTTCTCCTTTTCTTATATACTGATGTTCTGAAGACTACAAAGAAAGCTATTTTTTCCTCTTAGGGACTCCTACCTCTAGTTAAAAGAGGCATAATTGACCTCATTGTACCACAAATGTCTAGAAAACCAGTCACTTCAAAGAAAATTATCAAAAGTCATTCTAGAACACAAAAAGAGGCAAACATATTCTATTGTTTCCAACATAAGTGGCACCATTATTTTCAGTCAACTGTTGTTAAAGTGATCACTGATTTTTCCTGCATATCCCAAGTTATAGCAACATTAACTGAAGGTATTTCCTGCAGAGCAGAAGAGAAATGCACATCAGGCAAAATTTCTCCATGGATGTGTAAATGCAGCAATAATCTCTAATCATTAAAACCTATATACTTCTTAAGCTTGTATAATCTCTTAATTAATTAGAAAGTATTTCTATTACTAAGATATACACATCACACATCGAACAGTAATCAAGGAGAAAGCACACTATATGACTGTTGAGGAAGTTGTTAAAATGCAAGAGTATTTTTAAATCTCCCAATAAATATAGGCTGAGTACAACTTTTACAGTAAATAATTTCTATTATTCGCCAGAAGAACACACATACATATAATTAAAGTAAAAATAGAGAGCTTTTATAGTAACACTCAAACTTCTGATAAGCTCTTGACAGAAATACCACTAAAATAAACTGTGTTGATTTTAAATTGCTGACATGGAATGTACACTAAGTACTTTCTTTTAAAATTCAAATACTTCACTGGACATTTGCAAAGGACTTTCTTTTAATTTTATGACTGACATTTTCTGATAGTCAAATATTACCTAAAACAAGCAAAAAAGGAAATGGTACTGTAAAATTAGATAGAAAGGAAGTAAATAAAAAAGAGTTCTGCTCAAACAGCTGTTACCAAAAGCTGGTGGAAATACACACACTGAAAAATTATATTAATAGCAGCTGCAGATGGTTTTAAAATCCATCCATCCATTACAGCTAAAAGGGCTATGTAAAACTGACGGTAACAACAAACAGCAAAAAGTCACTACAGTGACAGAAGCCTCTGTGCAGCAGCAGCAGACCCTCAGAGAACAAAGCACTGAATGGCTGATGGAAGTGAGTGGAACCATGGCTCATTGGCGAGCCTGAGTATTTGACCATGATTTTTTGGCATGTACACTTTAGCCTCAGATGAGTTCAACTGTGTTTCAGACTAGTAAAATAATTTATGAATATGCCTGGTATTGAAAACTTGTGCAGCTTTCAGTTCATAACCCTATCTTTACATCTCATAAATTGAGCATTAGAAGAAATTATGCAGCTACAAATTTCCATTATTTTTCTCTGTAGATTTACTTGTAATTTTATCCTTGTCACAAGGTGCACAGCATAAAATAACATTTATGCTGTAAGTTATTCTGATGTCCTAAGAGGATTCAAATGTTTAATTTTTACCACATAAAAAGAAAATTTCCTTAACTATAGACTGAGGTTAGTCCAGTTTGGGGTTGGAAGTGGTACGTGTGTTTGTTTTGTTGGTTGTTTATTAGGGGGGTTGTGGTTTGAGGGTTTTTTTGTTTGGATTTTTGTTGTTGCTGTTGTCATTTTTTTAGGAATAAGATAATCCTCAAACTAAAATTCACAGAAAAACTAGCTTAAGCAGACATGCAGGTATTCTCACAAACCATTCCTGTGTCAAGGTTTGGGGAAAGAAACATAGCTGAGTATTCCATGTGCAATCCTAGAAACATATCAGTATAATCATAGTTCTCTTCAGAATTTTATGAAAACAGATCTGCTAAGAAGACAAAGTTTCATATATATTACAAGCCAAAGAGCCAGAAATTATTACCAGACGAAACTTATTAAAGACTAAAAGCCCTTGAACAAAACCAAGCTTTACACGCCTGCTTTTCAAAAGACTTAATTAAATATATAATGGATTCTCATCAGGGAGATGCGGATAAAGAAAGAGAAATACCACAGTTTTTGATTAAAATACTTAGACTGGTAAAGTGAATTACCTGTCAGATTTGGAGTGTAAATGTCAGAGAGGCAAGCCATGACAACTGAAACCTGAATCATATATCCTTCACTCGAGTTCTGGTTGCCAGAAACTCACTGCAAGATTTTGAGCAAGTCGGGACACGTGAATGTTTCATATTCCATACCTGCATTTGGGCTGGCTGAGAAATTTTATTTAGTTACTAATTTCCCCATTGGTATTACAAATAGGTGAAAATGCCTGCAGGACTATCAGATAATTTGCCAGATGAAAGGCAACTATTCCTTATAGCAGCAAACTGAGTACCTGCAGCCCCTACTGCCACAGTGCTCTCCCATGAAAGCAGATGAATAAACAGTTCATAAGTAAACAACTTAAAATGTACTAAAGGTTTTAAGTGATTTCACTGTAATCATTGGTGTATTAGAAACATCAAGGCAGCCATAAATTCATGATAATAAACCATCAAAACCAGCCTAATTTAAATGCAGTTATTAAATGTTGGGGAAATTAATTAAGCTTAAATGCTAAATATTAAAACCTAAATCTCTAATCGAGAAACAGAAACTTATGTTTCAGTCTGTAAGCTTTGCAACAAGAGAGACAGAAATCAGGTTTTGTGAAGGTTTCAATTCCTGAAGAGCATGGCTCTATCTCACTTCCTTAAATCTACTTGGAAAAAACAAAAAATAAAGGAATGGCTGTAACATCCAGGGTCCTAAAGTATTAAGACTAAATTCCATAAGTTGTGAAGGAGAATTATCTGGGCTCTAGTCCACCTGATTTTTAAATGGGCCATTCATCAGTATAAACGTCTACAATTTGCAAGTTAAATGCTAGTTTAAACAAGTTTCTTTCACAGACAATTTCTATTTACTGTTATGGTCAATTCTATTAAGAAATGTTATTGCTAAGAAGCAGACATTCATCAGAAACATGCAGCATGCTACAGCAAACAAGAACTTGATGTGAGTGAAAACTCATTGTGGTCGAAAAGAAGCCATCGAACACTTTATGAAAGAGCAGATTTCCAGATTTAGAAAACTCCCACTTCAAAGTTATCTGAATTTTAAATCACCTTTTTTCAGGTTTTATCTTTATCCCACCTTGAACATTTTTTTACTTTTGTTTTCAGTTTTAGCTAGGAATCTACAGTGTGAGGACAGGTTGTTGCACAGGCTGATATGACAGCTTCATGTTTAAATAACCTAAAAAGCATGGTGATCTTAAGCAATACTTTCCTGGTTACAAAAACCACTGTTCATTCTCTTAGCTCAGTAAGAAAACAGAGTCAGAGAACCCACAATTTATAAATTTACTGAGGAAGAGACATATTTACAACTGCTGGACAGAGATTTGGTCCCTTAAGAAGGGAAAATAAATACATAAATAAAAAGCAACTTTCAGACTCATTGCTATATTTTTCCTGGCACCAGAGTGTTTTAAGTCAATTTGCTCAGGCAATCATTTACTAAGTAGCTGGATAACACTTAATTAGACCACATTATCATCTGTTCTTTAGGTTATGCATATCAGTGAATTAAGAAGTCCAGCCTCAAACTGGTACAAGACAGCAGTCCTTTCCAATGCCCTTTTCACCCTCTTGTGAGAGGCCAAGATACTGCTGCAAGTCCATTGCTTCCCTTCAATATTCTCTTTGGTCTGATATCTTTAATCTGAATTGAAAGAGGTAAGCAGCATCTCACAAGATCTGACCAGAAAGGTTTTCCTAATCTCCATCCATCCAGAAGTTTACTCATGCTATGAATGATGATTTGAGTTAGACTTTTCCAGCACCAGGAAAGAGGGTCTAACCAAATTTGGCAAGAATTTAATAAGCATTACAGTTTAATTAGCCTATTTATTTTCACTTATAGCTCCACATGAGACCAGAACACACAATTAAGGAAGATACACAGAAATCTTCTACCAAATGATTCATCATCACTGTCTAATGAGAATATTTTCAAAGGAAACATTTCAAAAGTTAAGCACATTTACCAGAAAATAATGACCATTCCTCCAAATCTTTATACAAATAATACTGAAAGTATATCTAATATTATAAGCAGGAAAGAAGAAATGCATCTTGCTGTTATTGACCAAAAGCTATTTAGTTGTTTTTGATAAAACAGCATGTTTAATAATACCAAAACACCAAAGCAAGGTGGTTTAGCAAAGAACAGTCAGCAAATACATCTCGCAGAAAAGGGAAGGATTTGTACTCTGGAGAAATGCTTACAGAATGGAGACAGAGAAGAGAAATAATGAAGAAAATGATGCTGAAGAGGAAAATAGGATGGGAAGAAAACAAGAGAAGTAGAAGAAAAAACATTTTTTACAAGATTTATGTTCATGGATAATACCACCCATTTTTCTGGATATATCTTAGTATGGTTTTCAAATTTAGGCTATTTTACATAGGCTGGGAATACAGAATTAAAGGTCTCCTCAGCACATTTTCTTTCAATTTCCCCCACTTTGCCTCCCTAAGTATGCTCTGAATAAAACTGAAACGAATTCTTTGATGTGCAGGAGAGAAGATGCCAGAAGGTCAAGAGGCAGCTTCATTGTAACTACTTCAAAGAACATTATGTTTCTGTGTTTTCTTTTACAACATAATATTAATTTAATACTACATTTCTCTTACAGAAATGGGCCATTCAGCATAGTGACTGCAAAGCATCTACTAAGTAATGGAAAAACCTGCTATTCTGAGTTACTGTGTATTTACAAAACAATGTGAAGTTACGACCATTTATATTCAAGATTCTGGACTACGAATTCTGTAAGGAATATGAAAAAAGCTGCTAACAGTATTTGACAAAAATCCAGGATATGTTTCAAATCCTCACACACCATTCAGCAGATAAATTCAACTATATTCCAACTTGAAAATCTGATACACTGGTATTCTCTATAAAGCCAGAATAAATAAATCCTTTATTGTGGATCTTTCCTGCCCTTCCTTCACCCCCAAATAATTGCTTTCTTTAATGCTCTCTTCACCAAAAATAAATAGAGACTCAGCTTAAGTTGAAATAGAAGCCGAACATGGCTTGAATCTCTTTTTTTTCCCCCCCAGCTCATCCAGAGTTCCTGTGGTAGAGCCCATTAGCAGTGCATGAAAGCAGATAGCTCAAAGCCCACATAGTTATTCCTGGATTTAAATACAGATTGGAAATGAATGTCCTGTGGATAAATGTCTGTGAAAAACACAGAGGAGAATAAGTGCTTGGGAGATTAAGAGATTTACTGTAACCTCTGTGAAAGCTGAACATTTAAAGGGCAGGAATTCTTCATTTTTCAATCAGCAGATTTAAAGGGGCAGAGATTTATACATTATCTCAGCAACTAATTAAAACCCTCTGTATGTATGTGCACATATGCATGCATAGACATATTTTCATAAATCAGCAGATTTTTGTTACTAACAGATTATGGGACTGTTCTGGTCAGCAACATTAATATAACTGTTAGATTCTTAATTTGTTTAAATGGCACTTTGGCAAGTTCATAAAATCATTTCTTTTGGTAAAGACCTTTAAGATCATCGAGTCCAACAATTCTCTCTAATGCTCAAGATCTCTGGCTGAACTGAAGGGAAATAATTCCTTCTTATTACTAGAACAATACATCCTCAGAAAAAAAAAAAACTTCAGCTACAATTTGGTTTTACTATTCTCCCCTTTTTATGCTAGCTTCATCATTTTTACTACCTATTACTCATGGGAAACCTAAAGGTAGATATGCTGAGGAACTGCTATGACAAACCTGCCAGATGTTATTGCCATTTTCTTTCCCTATTCTTCCCTTTAAAGCAGGAAAATTGAAAGGACACAGAAGTTGAAGTGTCCAAACAACAAAAAATTGCTTCACACCGAAGGTTAAATATAATAGTCACATGTCTGAAGATCCTGCTCTCCAAATAAAATGATGCACGGACAACAGTATATACTGAATCCATAAATTGTGTGATTAATCCTGGTCATGCTTTGCTGTTTCTGAAATTATGAACATTCAGGAACTGAATACACAAACAAACAAACCTCTCAAGTGGAAGTGTGACTGCTGAATATTGCTCACTCTCCTATTTTGCTTGAGAGCTATGCATCAGAAAGGGTATCCAGATCTAGGAGACTCTCAACATTCTCTATGACCAGAGTCACCAGCTTGCCTACCCTTCATCTGTCCCTGTCCTACATTGCTCCCTTTCAAACTGTAGCCAAGGGCAATATTCTCATAAATATCTTTGATACAGCAAATCCCTAAGGATTCTAGCAGTGGGATTCATGTAAAAAATAAACACAATCACATTCTTACGCATCTGATCTCACCTCCCAAAGGCGTTTAAAAAAATCACAGATCAAGCCCCCAAGTATTTACGCAGAAGAAACCCTTCCAGAATTTGCCAGCAGCAGCTTCAAACATCAGTGAACTGCCAGGTAAATTAAATACCCACCAGGGCTTTTTTTTACTAATTGCAAAAAGCTGAGGATGTTAGAATCTGCTATACCTGTGGGAATATTAGGTCTTGGATGTTAACAACTGCTGAACAATAAAAACCTGTTACTTTGATCTTCACAAAGAAGAAAAGGTAAAAAAAAAATTTTGTAAACTGAGTAATTCTGTAAAAATCATGAAAATACAGCTGCCAACATTTTCAGTATTCATACAAGGAGTCTGTAATGAAGCTGAAAGGGAGCTTCTGAGGGAATTATTTCTTTGCAATGTAATTTGATAGCAAGTTATGTCTGAATGCCAAGGTTCACCACCAAAGAAAATCAAAGAGGAGAAATGGCTGCATATTACAAGGTGAATTTAGATCAAAAAACCTCAAAGCAATAAACCTTAATTTTAATTTTTGATGCTACCAGTATTTTGTGCTATTCATAGTATTATTCTAGGATCTTCACATTCCTTCTGCCTTACATAGCGATAAGGGTAACAGAATCCCTATCCTGAGGACTGTCAGCATAGCAGATATAATGTTACCATATGGTATTAAAAAATTCCACACACATCATGATCTAATTAAACTAGTGGTAGAAGAGCAACTGATGATACTCCAACAGAACAAATATACTATGGGTCTTTTTATACTCAAAGTGTTTTTTTCTTCTAGTAAAGTACAAAGTGCTAGGTATGTTTTATATTTCTACGAGAAAAATTCCAAGGCTCACCCAAGGCTTTCTACGCAAGGAGACCTGGATTCCTCAGAGGAAATGTGTGATTCATTGCTCACTGCTGAAGTGTTAAAAAAATATATTAAATAAATTGGGAAAACTCTTTCTTGTGCTGAGTCAAGCAGGAAGGTGGTTTTTGCATTGTATCATCTTGCTAGTATTTATATGGGGTAAAAACTACAACACAGAAGTGTCATTTCTTGAAACATGGTTCCAGTTATTAAGAACTTTTTTTTTCTTTTTTAACTTGTGTAGCATGAAAGCATTATTTTTAAAGTCTGGATTAAAAACAAGGGAGAAAAATAAAGCCTCATTGAATCCAAAAAGTTGAGAAATGCCACAGTTGAACTTTGAAGCCTTTAACCTGCTCAAAATCAAGCAGTCCTCAGATAAGCATTTCACTGAAGCTTTCCTCAGATAAGGGCTATGAATTCTTTTCCTAGGGTTCCTCGAAGAAGAAGAAGGAAGAAATGAGAGAGTTGCAGATCTGGAGAGAGTATTGGGTTTGCGCATGTATCTTTTGCTTTGTCAGCTTGCAATGAAAGAAAATTCCAACTTCTGCTGGGTAATTTACACCAACCTGCTGGCGTCTGGCAGAAGGAGCCCACCATCTGAGTAGAAAATGTATACACCAGGCACTCAAATTAATGTGACATATGAATTCTATGGAAATTTATGCTAATTTCCTTAATGGCTTCAAGATGGTCAGGAAACAAAATATATTCTATGTTTTGTCAGGTTTTCAATTACTTCAACATTCGAGACAAACAGTTCCCTCCCCTATTCCACAGTCATCCCCACAGTTGTTCATTTACTCATGGCAATAATTTCCTGTATATGTTTTCACCTCTGCAAGTTAATCCCATCCTATAAAAATGAAATTTCTTGACTGATTTTCTCACCAGATCAGGAAAAAGCACTGCCCAAGCCCCATCCAAATCCTACTATCCCCTCATTAGCCAGTCTCCTCATGTCGCAGCATCGATTCCCTTTCATTCTGCATAAATATAGGTTTGTTCAGGGGTTCGTGCCACTATTCACAGGGTGTTGTGAAGGGCATTTTACTACCAAAGAGAGAACTTCTCCATAGGACCCAAGGCCTTCTAAAGTTTTCCATGAGATTAAACAGTATGAGCCTAACCTCACATATTGTTACAGCAAAATGGTCTAGTAGGAAGCTGCTGTGGGCCGGATTACTGCCCTCGGTATGGGTAATATGCTGTCTTTTCCATAGGGCTTCTTTGGGTCACAGTGGGTGTTTTTCAACCTTACACAATATCAAGACAAAAGGAGCCTTAGGCTCATTTTGTACACAAAATAAACAAACCGAGCACTTTTCAAAATCCTGCTGGTCTTTGTATATATATTTCTGTCTGCACTGCTTTCAAGAATGTTTCAAATGCTTTATTATCAAAGGAATATAAAGGATGAAGCAGATATCATTTATTTTCATTGCCTCCTTGTCTTTCTGAAGAAACTGTTGTATTAACTCACCGGCTCTGCCATTTTGTGTTTGCACAAGCTGCTTCAGCCAGCACATTTGAACGTAACATCTATAGCAGGTGAACTGCGGAGCATGGAGAGTTCTGTCAGAACACATTAACCAGAAATCCTTTGGATATCCACAAGCAGTAAGTCAGGGTGACAAGTCTTTCTCAGTAACTTCGGGGATCAGATAAGGTTGAATACTCAAGCTTTCCGTGATGGCACTTCATAAAATAACCACCGTTAGTTAGCGAAAGAAGAAAGCAATATTATGAAGATCATTCTCCAAAGAAATTAAACAAGAGTGGCTACAGGAAGGAATACAAGTCTTTACTACAACATAGCAGCACTGCATAGCAACTATACCTCTCCATATTCCCAGGGGAAAAAAAAGTCTTGCATATAGATATGATGTTTCATTAACCCTACCAACTACTAACATAATTCTAGAGATCTGTCAGAAGTAATAATGTCTATTCTTGCTAAGTGTTGATTTATATTAGTTGTATCATAATATGAATACTAATGTGTGAGGAGCTTTCTTGAGTTTATTAAATAGAAAAATATAAATATTTCAGAATGTTTAGGAAAAGAAAACCTTACATCACACAGTGAAAGAGCAAGTTTTCTGGACTACAAAATTTGCATATGAATAAAAATAAATAAAAACTCAGTTAGAAGAAATGTAATCCATCTTTCTGGAGCCATTTGAAAAACTCTGTTCCTGCTGAGGTTAACTGGAGATCATCATGAATATGATTTCTGATTTGACAAAATAAACACATACTATTTGGAATATTCCTTTAAATAATAAATTACTGCAACACTTCAGAAAAAACCAAAAAGCAATCAACAGTCAAAAAAACCCACAAAACAACCAAACAAAAAACCCACCAGTGACTACATTTTTCAAAGATTAAAAGCTAACTGCTGACTACCATACAGGACTCTGAGCTAATCAACAGATGGTGCACAAATGCACTTCCTGTAAAGCACAGCACTGGAATTTTCTGCCAAACTAGCCAAGAACTAACAAATTCCTATGCAGACTAAGAATAGAGTAGGCTTTATGTGTGTAAATATGTGTGTGTATGAATATATAATCACTGTACTCAGAAGCACATATATTCAAAATTAGCCTGACCCTCTAGTACTCTCATTAATGTGGTCAATGGATTTTGTAGGATGGGCTGTAGGCAACATCAAAGGAAAAACAAAAAAAGCAGATTATTTCCCTTGCAACAAATTTTACAGGCATATAACAGATTAAACTAACCTGCACTACAAAATTTAGCCTGTACCAAAAGAAAAAGAAATTTATAACATACATTCACCCCATAGAGATAAAATTAACAGTCAATCTGTTGAAATAAACTCTTCTGGTTTGCAAAAAAATTAAAACATTGGTAAAACTAAAATGTTTCTTTCCTGAATAGTACTGAAACTTCTATGCCAGTTATAAGGTAATTTAGTTGTTCTTTCTTTAGCTGTAACATTATTTGTTTCCACAATCTTTTGGGGTGCTCCTAAAACCAAAGAAGCTTGCCACTATTCTTGAAAGAATTTCACAAAAAGTCTTTAAATGCCAACACTGCAATTCTGAATAATATATATTTTTAAAATCTTGACAGTTCCAGGATCTTTTCTTCGACTTTCTCAAGCATATTTCATGTGTTTGTGACAAGGGTCACTGGCATCAAAGAGTCAGTGATAAAATCAAATACAATACAGTGAATTACTGTGGCAGTGCTTTTTTCTTAAATATTTCAAGATTTTAAAACATTAGGAATACTCTTTTACTGCTGTGTGGTAATTTTGAAACTGTATTACACTGATGATTCTAAATAGAGAACTATGTTTCCCTAAACATACAAAAATTAGTTTTCAATTAATAATAATTTAATTTCATGATGGGATATGATCGGTCAGAAAATAAAACACCACACAAAAATAAAAAACCCACAAACAAATTCAATATCAATTTACTGGATATTTTTTTTAAGGAGCTGTTTGATCAGTCCAGTGTTTACATGACAAGAGTCTCCTGTTGAAATCTTCAATGGTTCAGAGTAAAAGCTAATTTATTTTAAGAAAAAGAAATTTTGAATGGTTATAAATATTAGCCTGCTATGAAGATCACATCTGTCTTAAAACATAATTGTACAATGTGGTATCTGATGTTCTTTACTGCATCCTGCAGCTTCTATTCTTCCCTCTGTCACCACTAATGACAGAAATAAAGGTCTGAAAACAAGGTCCACATATGCTAGTAGCTTTGTTCCTAGATTTCTTCTTTTAGAAGACAAGAATTTTATTTTTATAATCTCTGACTAGACAGACTGTAACATGGATCAACAGCAGTTCTGAGTATATGCTACAGGCAATTTGATGAGAAAAATAAAGGTAGTAAAAAGGCTTCAACAGCTCATTTTACATCTCAGAGCCTTTCAAAGAATACAGATTTTACTTTATTTATTTTGCCTCTGCCAAATACCATCAGCACCCTGACATTCAGAGCGGAATTTTCTTGGTTACTTTTCCTTTTTAAAGACACAGCTATGAAGAAAAATCGAAGCCTTTGGCTATATATATCTTGGTCCTGCCATATTTAAATCAAGCAAGTAGGCCTCTGAACCTTTAAAATGGAAGTTTTCCCAGTATTTTCTACAGAACGTTAGAAAAATTCAGGTGGAAAGGTATCTCTGGGACTTACATAACCTCTTACCCAAAGCAGAAATAATTGCAAGGTTAGAACAGGTTGAGTTCTTAAAATCTCCAGAGAATAATTTCCACATCCCCTCTGGTCAACTTATTCCCATGCTTACCCTCTTTTACGCTGAAGTTCTGAATGCTTTTATCCATATATCTAACCAGAACTTTCCTTCCTGCAATTTGTGATGCTCCCCTCCATCCATCTTCTATCTAAAAGCCCCTCAAGGAAGTTGAAGACTGCAAAAGGATGCCCCACGAGCCCTTCTTTTCTTCACAGTAAATAAAACCAGCTTCGTCAACCTCTCTTTGTGAGTCACGTGCTCAGGAAACTTGACCATTCTGATGCTCTTCCACACTCACTCCCTTACAACGATGTCTCTCTTGTACTGGGGGCCCAAAACTGGGCACGGTACTGTCCCAGTGTGTAGTTCATGAATTCCATTCAGTTCTTTGTGCACAAGGGCCCCTAGGTCTGTTTTTGGCAAAGCTGCTCTATCAAACGTGGGGAAAATGGAGATAAGCAGAGTCAGAACTATGTTGATGTAATCACTGATTTTCTTCAGTTTGATGACCAAATTAAAAAACTCCAACACAATAATAATAATTTAAAAATAAGGCGCAAACCAAAACAATACCCTAGGAAAAACCAGGACATTATCAGAATAGATAAGACCATGGACCGAGAAAAAACCAAAATTCTATTGCGTTTGCCAAGTGGAAAAAAACATCCATTCACAGCGCAACTTGTCAAGATCCAAACCTCTACTGAGTTTGAGAACAGGAATGAAAGTGGAAGGTGGAAATTTTTACTCACTTTTTAACAATATTGCTACTTCTTTTGGGATGGAATGAGAATTAATCAAAGGCAGGAATGGAGTTGTCCTGGCCAAAAAGGGACAGATGAGTTGTTAAGTGTTCCCAAATGGGACAGGTTCAACAGAAGAAAACTCCATTTCTGAATAATCTTTAACAAAATTACTGAACACCTCAGTAGTCAAAATACCAAAGTGAATAATTTTTACATTTCCAGTTTTCCTTTCACTGTACTTCATTATGAATGAAATTGCTTAAAGATCACAAAATTATTCTTCACTAACTTTCCTTTTTCTTCTACAGTATTTTAGAATTCAGCACAGAGAGAGACTCTGTCTGGGTTTTGGTTCTAATCTAATACTCATTACGCTGCTAAAGCCTATAAAAAAAGAAATATTCAATATTGCTTTTATAATCAAAAAGCAGTTATATTCTGTATAATAAATTATACATCATCCCCACCAGGGAGGGCTTGCATTGAAAAACATATTATCCTGACAAAGTTTCTAGGGAAGTATTTTAAAAATCTGAATTTTTGTTACAGAACAAAGTATTACTAAAAAAGTATTCCCAAACAGTAAGTGTACCTTTCCAGCTCTTTAATTTCATGTTTATGGAAAAATTGGGGGGAAATCTTGGTTATGTCTATATACCTATAATGCTGTCTGCATGGGGACTCCAGCCAGGCCAACCTATAAACATTAATGTGAGACACAAAGGAAAGACATCATACAGATTAACTCACTCCCACAGTAGCAGAACTGTAGATTAGAACTGGTGCTTCCTCCATGATTTGTACTGAACCACCATAGCTATTGTTAACTAATTTCCTCAATAGAGTGAGGAACTTGCCTCCTTCTCTTGAAATCAACAGGTTTTGGAATTAATTTCACTGGCACTGGTCTTAAATCTCTGATCTTGAGATATATTTCCCCTACTGAGAAATATGTCAGAGGATAAGAAGTTTACAGAGACATGACTATCAGGAAGACTGTGTATTTTGAATCAGAGGGAAAAAAAAGCCATTAATAAGTAAAAGTCAGCAGTAGTGAAATTTGTCTCACATTTGATATTTGCTATTTTTTTTCTTCTACTCAGATATAGCTCAAAAATTCTGCATGAATTCTGTGATATCCTAAAAGTTAAAAAATTAATGCTACATGAGATGTACAAAGTTATCATTTTACAGATTCATTGAAGAGTACAGACCTACATTTGAAGTAAGTGAACAACTGAATATGGGAAAAGCTAGCTCTTAGGAAATTAATACCGGGAAATGTTGATAAACTTAGTGTGTTGTCATGACGCGTAGAAGATCTGTTGCTTACCAGATGCCAGTGCAGGGAAAAAAAAACTCATCATATTAAAAGAAGATAAGTTACTGAGAAGGTCTGGATGGAAGCCATGGTCATCATAATCTATATTGGACCTAGTGATATAAGCAGAACTAAATGGAGAGCCTGCAAAACAGGTTTCAACAGTTTGTTATCTGTACGTGCAAGATCAAATGCCAACGTTCTCAGAAATGAGAATGGTGCCACACTCAGGGAGAAGTAAAGAATGGCAGACCAACACCTCACAGAGTTCAGAAACAACACAGATGGGCATACATTGCTCTCAGAGTAACTGAGCTTTATCCAGCTAATTTAGCATTGATTATCAATATTCCTGCTACAGTCGAAACAGGAAGATATCACTTCCTAAACAGTACTAACTTTAAAGTGGAGAGAAATCTAGTTCAGATTAATAGGGTGTATGGCAGGTCCTAGCCTCAAAAAAAGAAAAGGAAAAAAAAATTAAAACAAAAAAGAGATTAGAAAGAGGCTATGTTGATGCTAAGCAGAAGTTCAAAGAGAAAGATGACAGCTGTCCCATTTTTTTTTCAAGTGTATTTTAAACAAAAAATTCAGGACATAACAGGCAGTTATTTTTCAACATGGAAGAAAGAGTTGCACATCTAGGAGCAACAAGAAGGCCTGAAAACACGAGGTTATAAATGTCTAAAAAGGACAAGCAAACTGTAACAGAACAATATTTGGAACATGCAGAGTAAGATCTGTGCGTATGGAACATTAAATGTAGCAAGCAGGAACATGGTGGATGAAGATTTTCACCCTCCAATCTGCACATAACATCAACCTCCATGAGCTGTTGAGGACACCTCAAAGTGCTCCATCTCCAACTGTCTCCACATAGCTCTCAGAAACCCTATCCAGGTTTGCTAAAAGGCAGCAAAGGACCCACTTCTAAACTTGTTTCAGCTGCCACTGTTGAATTTCTCTTGGACAAACATCCATGTCCTTTGGATGAAGGCAATTTACTAAGCATCTTGCTTCAAGATGGTACCAAAAGGAGGGCACTCTGTACAGCTGAGGGTATTAAAAGAGAATCTGTGCAGCCTTATATTCAGGTAGAAAACTGAATTATTTGTAGCTTTTTGAATCTTCAGTTAGAGGCTTGTTTAGACCCTGGGTGGATGTTCTTTGTGGTTGAGATTCTCCACACACCTTTAACGGTGTGATTCATAATAAGCTGCTACAGCACATTTTATTCAGTTGTCACTTAAGATGGTCAAAAAGGAAGGAATTTGCTAGTTGAGACAAGAACTATACTTCAGCAAAAGACATAAGCACATCCTTAAGTGCACTTGATGAACAATAAGGAACTTTAAAAATACTTTAAGTATATTTAGACATAAATTTCTACTTATCCCCTGACTTCTGAAGAATTATCCATATTTAAAAGTCCACAGTTCTATAGGCTCTTATCCTTTTTTAAAATCCTGTCATGCTATTCAGTAGACCAATTGCCAGATCCACCACATGAAAAACTGTTTAACTTCTATGGATTTCTCCCCCCAAATCCAAAAGAAAGTTTTGGGAATTGCTTAAATATATTTCATCTATGTGTCTGCATGCCATTAATGAAGTTATTCCAGGTGCACTCAATAAACTTTCCCCACGGCTTTTGCACAACTTGTCACAATGCCATGCTTTACCTGTGACTGATCTGTACTAAAATTTAGCAACATCCATTTGCATTTATTTGTAATAGCAGACAGCTAACTACAGCAAGTCCACATGCACACACGTAAAGAGTTTTTCTACATTTACCATCCA
This sequence comes from Gymnorhina tibicen, assembly GCA_013399875.1. Lineage (NCBI taxonomy): Eukaryota > Metazoa > Chordata > Aves > Passeriformes > Artamidae > Gymnorhina > Gymnorhina tibicen. Next base: position 701,021 of record VXAZ01005984.1, on the reverse strand, counting down.
TTCATCTTTTTTGTGTACTCAGAAAGCCAAGCAGATCCTATGATGCTTATTAGAGGAAATATCAACTTCATGCATGTGGCTAGTGCGAGCTGGCTCTTAAGATTCTTTCACTCACCTTGTGATAAAACTTTGTGGTGAACGATGATGTCCTATATGGTGATCTTACCTTTCTGAATAAAATAAAAAAGATTCTGCAAATGCAAGTGATGCTTTAAAAGCATACCTTGCTTGCAAAAGTGCTCTTGAAAGCAGAAACTGCTAATACTTCACTAACTGAAATAAGAACATGAGAAAACAGACAAGTGCTTTGAAATAAGGAGGAAGATTTACATCTGGAAGCAATGGAAGTGACAACACACTGCTCTTAGCCAGTCCTACTTGCTCAGAAATCTCCAGCTTTGACATTTGGGAGGTATTACAAATACCCAGAAGGAACCTGCTGTGATGCTTTACAAGATACTGGCATCTATGACCCACAAACTAGAAGCTTAAAACCAAAGCAAAATACATATTGGATTTACTGTTAACTGGCCATGAAGCTCTACATCAGAATATGACATTAAAAAAAAAAGAAAGTTTGCTAGAGATGTGACTTCCAGGGACATCTCAAGCTGATCTGACAATTCTCACTTGCCAGGAAATTAATGGAAAATCATCTGTTCTGAAGGTGATTGCCTGAAGACTTCCTCTTTTCTCCAATCCTATTCCTCTGAAAGGAGGGCTAACACAATGAAAAGAGCAGATGACACCACTTCCCTGAAAGCCCTAACTTGGTGGTTTACCACCTAAACGTAAGAATGTGTCTACGCCAAAGCCATCAGTTTTCATGAACACAAAACATGACAGAAGAGGTGTAAAATGCAATGGCAGCACAGAGACAGAAAATAAACAACAGCACAAAAGTGCAAGGAACGAAACTCTGCAAGCAGTTTGGGTAAATCACCTGGATTTCCTACCTGCAGATTAGTAAAAAGTCAGGATTTAGGTGCAAAAGAAAAGTTGCAAAAGATTAAACATTTTCTCTGACGAAAAAATTTATGCAAAAAATTTATTGCATAGATTTAAGGAAATTGCCGTCTCAAGAGTTGTTGTAGGAAACTACATTCAACTCCTGAATGAGGTTGAAAAAAGAATAAAATACGGGAAATAAACATTCCTTTTTAATGCATATTTCATAATACTCATAACATAACCATAACAATCAAATTGTTATTCATTCTCAAGTAACATTAAGTGTTGAATTAAGGGATTTTCTTTTTGAAATTAGCAAGGGGAAAAAGAAGATACTCAATTTTAATACTTTTTGCTCCTTTTTTCCATGTACTCTATGTAGTTGTTGATGCTACAATAAAAGTATACTTCAATGATATTTCAGTGAAAAAAAAGTTGTAGTCAGGTTTAGTTTAAAAGACAGTAAACAAAACATACTAAATTGGATAGTCTTTGGTCTGGATTATGAATTTAGAGAGCTAGATAAATAAACTACCACCACCTAAATGCCTCACTGTCTCCTAAGTTTCAAAAGAATAATGGTTCAGAAATCAGTTTTTAAAGTGCAAGGAATTATATTAATTTTGTGACATTGCTCACCTCCTTCATTATTTTCCCACTTGTTCTCTAATGTATTGTAGGAAGTATTGCAGTGGAAAGCAGTTTTAGGTTTTGTCCTAACCATGTCTCATTCACTCATGATGATTCAGCAATTTACACAAAAGAATGCACAGAAGAAATTCTGGTTTGCATAAAATTTTAGAAACATCAGCTTTCTCACTGGTGCTGCTATACATTTGCATCCACAGCTATTTTTCCATTCTGTCAGTAGGAATGTGAGTTTTGCTCCTGCTGGTCAGAATAAACAATTTCCCACAAGAGGTCACAGTGTCTAGGAGGGTTTTATGAGAAGTGGTGCAATGTCAGCAGACCAGATAGGAACTGCATCTTGCCCTATTTTAATCCCAAAACATACTCAAAATCTCCACTGACTTTCTTGTCACCTTTCCACTGCGAGCATGAGGGCAGAAAGGCAAAAAATCACCAGTAAGAAGAATATTTTATAGGCTGTAATGAGGAAAGTGTGAGAAGTCTTTTTAAGAAACATAAAAGGTAATTATTAGGAGGAAGGTACACAGAAAATTGTGCTGCTCCCAAGCACATACAGTTCAGTAACAGAAGTGTTGATGTCTCACTATGTCCTGCTAAGTCATCACAAACCACTGTACCAAGTAATGACACAAGAAACATGGGGTTCACACCACTTTTGTGGCTGCACAGTGTGCTGTTCTGAGGTTGCTCTGCCCCAGGAAGGAACCACATGGGTATCATACAGTAAAGCTGCCAAGCTGACAGATAAGCAACTAACAAAACTTTTCAGAGTTTATCAGGTTATTCAAATACAGTCCAGATACCAACAGAGCAGCAAAGAAACACTGCTTTTAACCCCACAATACACATTATTTACTGACTATATATTTGCAGATGTTAACAGGCTTTGTGCATAAGCAACTTACCTTATGAAATTAGGCAGAGATATTCAAATATAGTCAACGTTCTGTTATTCATGTCCAACAGACAAAAGCTACTTCACACAGCTGGAAGATGACGACTGTAGCATGACAACTCTAACTACACAGTCAAATGCTAAAACAGCTGAACCCTACCTCTGTTCAGCAGTCCACTGCAAATTATTTTGGAACAAGACATGGGCTTTTGTTTCATATTCCCTTTCTATTATCCCCTCATGATATAGAATACACAAACCTATTCTGCTTTGTGGGAATAATTTGGAGATGAAACAAAGTGAGAAATCACAACTCCAATATTTTTCCCAACCTTTCCACATACGTTAGTTGCAAGTGAGCACCCAGCATTGCAAGGGCATATACAACTGAGAGTAGAGCTCGAGAAGCACTGTATTTAGAAATTCAGTTTCCTTGTGCATAGTACAGATACTTCACTCATATGTCATGAGACAAAATGAGTAACTATGATGATAAAACTTTAGAAGATAATGCATAAAGCAGAACATTTACATACTTTTAATTTACAGCAGAACTTCGTCTCTAGAATTATTATCACTAGCCTGGACATCAAGCATAACAGCTGTCTTCTGTGACAATTAGACTTCCACACAAGAAATACCATTCTCTTAAATAAAGTATCCTTTCGACATACATTGAGAAAACAATGCTGTGCATGTTTAACAGTTACATCAATAACCTTTAAAAAGCACCATCTGCATGTACATGATAAACTGCAATGTTCAAGTCATAATTTGTTTAGTCATGGTCATATGTCACCTGAGCTTGCTGGGGTGTCATCAACAAAACAATCATTTGTCAAAAAAACGCTGCCCATATTTCAGATATACAAGTTATGACAAAACCTTTTATTGTAAAAGAACTCTCATGTTCTGATTTCAACTCGACTTAGAAAAGGAATCTCAAACAGCGACTCTATTCAAAATGCGGGGAAGATGGTTATTCAAATATTCAGTTCGAATTCAGTTCTAACTTCTAGCAGGAAATATTTAGTACTGGTCTCTCTAATTTGTAACACTCAGTTGAAGAGAACTGAACTTGGTGACATGGGAAAAATCCCTTCCTTATACTCTACCTTACATTATTCTCTCAGTGGAGTGCTACTTTTGACGATACTCAAAGATCTGCCAGATTTAAAATCCTTAAGTTTCACATAACCCCCCAAAATAACTGCAGTTTGAAACAAAGAGCTAGATAGTCAATCAGAAATTTTCTGACTACAAGTGGATGCAGCTACACACAACATAGGATACTTTTAAGGAGGAAATAAGAAATATGCTGCTATACTGCTAGTTTGAGCCTCTCCAGAATATAAATGATGAACCATGATTGAAGCTCTTTGATACTAATTTCAGCATTGCCTAATTAGTAATTCTTTCATTATCATGGATTAAAGTGGAAAAATGAACTGCAGAAAAAGTCTTTCCATCATTAGCAAAATTGTTGTGCTAATAATAACAATAACAATTTCTCCTTAACCAAAGATAGCAGTAAATTAGACAGTGTTTATTTGGTTTTATAAAGAATGCATTTGTGGATAACCATATTGCACCTTTAATCAATTAGGAAATCAATCTTTCTTTACGCATTTCCACAGCTCCTACTAATGGTAATAGCATCTTTTTCTAAGCCTGAACTCTGAACATTGCCAAATGCTTCAGTCCCGCCTGCCACTTAAAGACAAAATTAATTGTATTGTTAAATGTTACTGGGGGTGTTATTTGTTTTATTGTTGTGTTTTACAGAAATGAGCAACACCTCAAACACAGAAAAGCACTCACATCCAACATACTTCGGCAAAATATCAGCGTTATTCCCCACTCTTAAAGTGGGAACAAAGCAGAGACTACTAAAATAATAACATGAAGTTCTATCTAAGGATTGTTGTTTTGCATATCCTGCTGCAGGTGGGGCAGGAAGCAACTCAAGCCACAAAATAGTAAGCAACGTGTTATCTGGAGAAAGAAAGTCTGAAAGTCCTAAGTACATCATATTAACACAATTATTCCTCTGACATGGTGCAAAGAAGCAGAACAATGCAGTAGAACTCTATACATGGTACAGCAAAGTTGAGTCCTACCTGTTATTAAATTGAGAAAATTCTAACATGGTAATTTGTTTTTTCTTGTCGGAGGCCATCATTTTCCTCTATTATCTAGTCTGCCTTAGTACAAAAAACCACAAATGTGTTTTTCTTTGAGGATCGCAATTCACTCTGATGATAGAAGAGTATGTCACCTACTACAAAATGCTTTGCCCAAAGCTGTCAATGAAATTGATTAAAGTCAAAATAAGTGTTGTTCCATCTCTAGTTGACTTCAGCCATGATCTTTAAACAAACTTACGCTAGCTATGGGTTGAACACAAATTAAGCAAGCTAAAGTGAAATGAGTTTGGGAATGTTATTTCTGTGTAATGTACTTGTTTCAATTTCTTTCACAACCACCTTACGTTCATGAAAAGCAAACGTGCCCCTAACGAGGGTAACCTTTCTAGTAGACTGTGAAATATGGAATATCACTGATTATGCTGAAAACCATCAAAATGCAAATGAAATGAGAAAGAATCTGAATCAACATCATTATGTAAACAAAATATAAAGTGAAAACTCTTGTAATAACACAGATGGTATATGTTTAGCTATTTGCCAGATGCTCATGCTAGGGATGACCTCCAGCACTCTGAAGTCACCAAAAGCCTTTGCTTTAACTTCAAAGCATTTGCTGTCTGAATAAAACAAAGTTTAGATTCATATAAATCAACATAGTGTACAGTGCTGCAGTTCTCAGATCAAAATATGGCAAAGGTCTATATATTATAATGCTTACCATTATCACTCTTGAGATTTCCATTGCTGAGCTGTTTTAACCTCTTCTGATGGGATTTGCCGTTGTAGTGGATTTGTGCCTGAGCAGCAGAGTTTAGCTGAATGTTACAAACATTACACAAAGTGAAATTGGTGTGTTTCTTTTCTCTCTCCTTTTTTTCTTCTGTGCCATCAGGTGCTAATTCTTTCTCACCTTCCCGGTCTGGGAGAGATGTGAAATCTGAACTGTATGACTGGTTATCAACTGGTAAATCGGGGCTCCAGGGCTTCTTCATATTTTCTGAGAAGAAAAAAACATATGAGAGAAAATTGATGAGAACACAAAATAATATAGACAAAATAGCAACATCTGCAAACCACTAAGGCAGAAAATAATTTTTTGCATTTTATATTTTAACATTATATTTCCAGTCATATATTTTGCCTTCTGTTCAAGTTTTTCAGTTCTGCTATGTAACTTCACTAACTTCACAGCCAAGTGCCCAAAGCTGAGCCCATCAGATGTGGATGTGGCACCTCTGTGATAACTTATCTAAGAAAGGGTAAAAACACCGCAGGAGACGAGAAAAAAATGTGAGAGAAAATAGCCCTTCAGCCAATGATAAAAAAGGGGGAGAAGGTATAGTTAACAGAAGACAAAATACCTGCCTTATATAGTAGTTCCATAAGCTTAACTGTACAGAACTCACCCTTGAGTTTATTAAATATTTTAGCAACCCCAGTCACCCTCTCTCCTCTTCCTGTGATTGCTTTCAAACCCAAGTCTAATAACTTCATAACTTTCTCATTTAGGGTAGTTCAAGGACAAATAAACATGTCATTAGTTTCTTATCTTAACCACCCAGGATTATAATTGAAGGATAGTTAACTTAGGTTCAGCTAATACCAGACAGTAACAACTACAGAAACAAGAAGATAATCTCATCTGCAAAACTTCAAGTGAAACCAATGTAACCATGAGCTTCCGTGATTAGAAGTGAGCAGAAATGGCACAGGTGAAGAAATGCTCTGAGCACCGCAAAGCTAATTTACTATTCAAGGAATGCAAAATGTTACACCAACTTAGCATTTTGATGAGACCTCTACATACCATATAAATCTTTAAAGTGCTTGTTCACCCAGACTTAGTGAATAAATGAAGGTCTAGACAAAGAATCTAATCTATACTTTGAGTGACAAAATTACTGCAGCCTTAAATACGATGATACTATTTGGTCTCTAATTGACAAATCAATCAAACTAGAGACAAATAAGATTATCACAGAGACACAAGAAAGATGGGTCTTTAATGCCAGATCCAGAAAAGTTTCAGTGTCTAAAAACAAATCTAAACAAGCCTCCAGACTTGGGTCTGATGATAACATAATACTGCAAATTATTCTTCAGATAGCTTCAAATGTCTTAGATTTCATCAACTTAACTTTTTGCCAGACCTCCCAAGGATTTAAAAACACTTGTTGCCTTCCAATCAAATCACAAAGACAAATTTATCTAAAGATACAAATGTAAAATCTATCAATACTCTAATTTCAATCTCAGTTTTCAGATTTTCTAGCTATCTAGTTAGCATTGTCTTCTTTTATGCTGACTAAACCCCATTTCATTTAAGAAAGTACAGACCCAGGTCTGAGAGGACCTCTGCACTTGCTGTAGATCTTGTTCTGTCAGTATTATTTCAGCTTCTCTATACAGTCAACTCCTACCTAGGATTGTAGCTGTTGAAAGCAAGAGATGAGAAAGCAGGATAAACAATTCACTCCAAAGAAAAATTACAGAGAGAAAAAAAAAATCAGCATAAAAGTAGTTATTTATTAAAGCAAGGCTATTATACCAACAATGATGATACAAACTTTTACCTACAAATCACAAATTTTCCAAAAGACATTATGAGACTGTAGAATCTTAGGAGAAAACCTGAGGTTTTTCAATAGCAGACCTATAGCAAATTTCTCCTAAAGGAAGTAGGAGGTTTCTCCTGAGGAAGCAGCACAAACCTATCAACTTCTCAGCCCTTCTGGAGTTTGCTGGAGATATTGCTCACTCCAAAGACTCATCTGTCTAAAATACTTTTAAATTAGTAAATTCAGTCTTTAATCAAAGCAGTATAAGGATTAAAATGCTAGCACAATAGAAATAGTTTACCACATTGGTCTAAATGCCAGTAACAGTTCAGTAATCACGGTTTATATACATGTTGTACATGAATATATATATATATATAATCTATTGCATTGAAAGCATTCCCCACTAGAGAGCAGTATGAATTTAAAATTACGAGAACAATATATCTCTATAGTGCTAGCCATATAGGCATAAGATTACTATAACAAAACAGATTTTTCAACCAAGATGTAAAACTCCATAAGCAAATACAATCTATTAAATTAAACATTATATGCTATGTGTATGCATGTCTCATTCCTTTTGAAACATTTACACACGTAAGCTGGCAGCCTAATAAAGTATATTAGCATGTTAATACATCCTTCTGATATTTCAATCGAAACAGTCTAATCCATGAAAGTCTTATTTTTGGCATATAGAATCTGTCTTGCATTCTAATCTCATTCCAGAAAACAAAATTACAAAATGCACACTCAGTAACGGCACAATAAAATAATAAGGGAAATTCCACCTTGGAAATAAGTGATTTGTGCATCTACCATGTGCTTTCATTAGAAAAGCATGTGATTTCATTAGAGCTGCAATACATTTTTGTGTAAGTCCATGTCACTCTCAAATCTGGAGGAAGGGGATAATTTATAACTGGAGTTTAGGTAACAACTAGGAAAAGAGAAGTTTCAGAAATATGTATTACACTACAGTCCATCACCATTTTCTTTACAGATACACAGTGATTTATGAATATATAATGGCACAGCTAAAGGACTAAAGTGAAATATTAAACACCTGTGCAAACCACTTGCTATAAAGCCAGTATTACATAGCAGTACTCAGTATGTTGATTGGACACAAAATGATTCATTTAAGAAAAAATCAAAAACACGAAGAAAAAATTTTTAAAAACAGAAGCAGCTTCTGATTAAAACATTGAGTCATTCTTACTCAATATTTCTTAATAGACAAGTAAATAAAGATGGCAAGTGATAAAAAAGAGGGAGATATTTGAGTATAATTTGTTGACATATTTTTAAAATACAATTTACCACTCCAACTAGCATTTTTAAAGAAATAGGGAAAAAATCAAGTTCATAAATTCTCATAAAAATCCACCAGTGTTTAAACCAACACATATGCAGCCTAACTCATGAAAGCAACAGGACTTCAGCTCATGCATGCATCACTGCATACTTCCATTTTCTGGAGTAAAAATGTTTAGGCAGCAATTTTGATTGGCGAGGAAAAGAATGTTTAGTTGATCCTATTTGAAAACTTCATGAAATATGGTCAGAAAAAAAACATTACTATCTTAATTTTGGAGGTACTTTGTAATTTTTATCTGTGTCTTATTGGTTTGATAATATGTGGATAGGCTTTAAATGAAAACCCTCTTTCTCTGCCATCATATTATAGAGTTCATGTTGACTGTACTGGTTACATATCTTTTAAAGTCATAAGTTTTGCAGATAACTATTTTTTCCCTGTAAAAGAAAGCTAGCTTCTCGATTTCAGGGGTCCTAATGAACCCTGCAGAACACTAGAAATGAGCAAACTAGGCAACCAAGAACCCAAAATTTCATGCCAATTTAAATAGCACTCTGGATAAATGTTTACAGTTATTTTCCCTGGGGCTCTGAATTCAATTTTGGCTTAGTGATGCTTACCAGTAAAATGAACTTTGCACGACATAATAGCTTTGTGAAGTAGAAAATTGTCCCATGTGGAAAACCAGCACAACTACAATTTGTGGTGTTTGATGGCTTGGATAGAGTAGCTACTTCTTGGGGAATTCTCTTCCTAAATGTGCTTGAAGGTAAGGGATTAGAAATCACATCCTTCCCTGAAACAATCCTTACCTTCTTAACTGCAAGCCATTGGCATACTTTCTATTCAAGAAAACGTAAAGGAAATTTTCCTCATTTGTACTACAACTAATTGTTCTGTCTCAAAACCATCTTATCAGCATAGAACTATATCAATCACTGTGACTTTGGCTCTGTGTACATAACACTCAAACACACTGGGTACATTCAAGGGGCCAACAGAGTACATGCATCCCAGAGACCACTGTGTACCGAAGTCAGTCGTATTGAATGCAGACCTCTTGCCATTGATGAATGACCCAGTTCAGCTTGGAGAAGAGAAGGCTTCGGGGAGACCTTAGAGCAACCTTTCAGTACCTGAAGGAGCTTACAAGGCTGAAGAGGGACTTTTCACCAGGGCCAGTAGTGATAGAACAAGGGGGAATGGCCTCAAACAGAAGGAGGATATGTTTAGATTAGGTTTTAGGAAAAAAATCCTTATTATAACTGTCGTGAGGCACTGGAACAGGTTGCCCAGAGTAGTAGTGCAGCCCCCATCCCTGGAGGGATTCAAGGCCAGGCTGAATGGAGCTTTGCATAACTTGGTCTAGCAGAAGGTTGCCTTCCTGTGCCAGGATGGTTGGAATGGGGCGATCTTTAAGGTCCCTTTCAACCTAAATCATTCTATGATTCTATACATCTTAAAGCTTATCTCCTTGTTTACTTCCCAACAGGTTGCTACAATAAATACAGTTCTGTAATAGCTGAAGGATAGAAAAGATGGACAGGGAATTAAGGACAAACATCCACTAATTACAATATTCAGGGATTTCTGATACTTACTTTCAAAACTGTGAAAGACATTTAAGTAGCAATCATCAAAGATGCAGATATTTGCATCTCAGTTACTCATTCTCAGACTCTACTCTATTCCTAGACACTTTAAATTTCACCAAGAAGGCCTATGAAGAGTCATTTCACTATGAACCAGACTAAAGCATAAACTCAGGTGGTTTGTTCTCACAAAAAACTATTCCTCTTCATTTGCAGATGTCTGTGCTGTAGATCTCAAGTTAGATGGGATGAATCTTGCTCTGCCTGTGATAATGTCTCTCCAAACATTAAAAGGACTTAACTTTTGCAGGTAATAGTAATACTCATTTTTGACATATCAACAGATAACAACAAATATAGAGAGATAACAGCTGCTTTCAAGAAACTGTTGTTAATGCAATGTTTAAAAAAGAAAAGAAAAGTAAAAAAAGAGGAAAAAAGAAAGAGATTGATCACTTATCAATATCCTCTCCTTAATCATCACCTTGTCATTTTTCACACATTTGGGGGATGTTACTGGCATGCTACACAAAAGGACCTCTAGTAATAACTGGAATCTTCATATCTTTTCAAACTTCATAAATTTGGTGCTGTATCTTTATATCTTGGTGATTGGACATCACCAGTTGATAAAAGTCACTGTAGCACAGTGACTTTTGCAACAGCCTTTTCAGAATCTTTTTCACATTGTGAGTGAAGCTATGTGACAGGACCTTTCCCAAAACTGTTATCTCTGTGCTGAAGTCTTCCTATTTATGTTATGCTGCTTGAAACTTCCTGCTGCCTTGGGTACTTGTGGTGCCTTTACCAAGACAACAGTGAGTGCTAACTTACCTTTGCAACCTTTAGTTGATCTCACTAAATAAAATGCTAGCTCTAGAAATTTATTCCTGGGAGAAGCCTAAAATGATCATATGGCCATCTATTTTAAACATGGATGGTGGGGGCAGGGCAACCTGGGGGAAAGATCAAGAATACAAAAATATCTTTGGCTTCTTCCACTCCCATTATCACTGGATGATCCCAACACAGTAGTCTTCTGGTTTTGGTCGCTGTTGCACCTGCTCCTGGTTTAGAACCCAGAGCGATTTAGGTCACGAACAGCCTATTTTGCACATCACGGCTGTGGCAGAACCAACAAACAACAAAACGCACTAAACAGCAAAGCGGTGAAAGGTCACTCACGGTGAAAGCACTGCATCTGTGAAACACAGCTCCCTCCCAAATGACCTGAGTAACCTTCAGGATACGCTGCAGGACTCATCTGTTTTCTCTGGATGGATGGATGGATGAATGAACATCACTTCAGTGGAAGAGATACTGTGGAATGGGAATCTACTGGGATCTGAAATGCTTTTTAGAAACCAATCGATTTTTCAGGACCTCCTTTGTTCTGAGCCTTTCAGATTAAATTTAAATACAAAATAGCATATAATACAATAAAATTTGATGTGAAAATCCGGAAAATATACGTATTAAGTGATTTTACACTGTAGGAAGGCTTTTCTACAATGAGTTTTAGTGAGCAAGAATAATCACTTGCTTCTAAAAATCAAGGAAGAGTTTGTCAGGTCATACACCCAAGAGCTAAATTACTAGTCAGTGATAAAACTGTGGGTAAAACACAGTATCTCTTCTTGCTGTCTGCCTAATAAAGCTCAGATCGCATCACATTTGAAGCCAATATTTACCAAATTGTCTCTTTAAAAATTCCACACAAAATAAGAGTAAAAGAGGCATCTTAGCAGGGGGGGAAAGCAGTCAGGGAGAGAAACATCTTATTCTCTTGTTTATTGTTTCTCTGTATCCTACCAGCTCCTCCCAGTCTGATCACTGCTGCTAACTGCTACACCACTTCAATCATCCATGGGAATAATAAGAAGATCATAATCATCATCATCTCGGGTGTTTTTGTGAAGTCTAAGTGGAAAATATTCTCTTAAGAAAAACTGCATCAATTAAAAGAAATAGAAGCAGGTTTTCCTCACATGTTTATTCCTCGGGGGGAATGAGGCAAAATGAGATTGATGTTATTTGTGATTGGAGAGCTTTATAATTTCATGTCTCTGTCCTAGGACTCCTCCTAAGAATGCATCTCTGCAAACTGAACCTTATAAGAATAGATACTTATCCATTTGAAACAGGCTCATTGTATATTTGTATACCTTAAGCAACAGCACAGAAAATAAAAGCCTGGGCTTTTGTTTCGCTTTGCCGGGAGAGCACTTAAATCTTTCAGGAAAGGCTGCATTTCAATACTGCAGCAAATGAACAAACCCCAGCCTGTCTTCCATCACAGCCAATTCACCAAGAGATCCTAAAGAACTTATAGATGGACTAAACAGAAAAACTTCATCATTTCTTGGTTCAGCAGTTCCCTCGTGCCAGAAGCAACCAACAGACATCTCATAGTCTCAAAATATACTGCAGTCAGTTTTTTAATTGAGTTCTATAAAAAGAGCTAAGCACTAATCAACACCATATGTTATTCAATTAGCTAGTAATACATATCTATTTCTCAAGCCTGTGCTAACATAATGGAGCACTTTGGGTGGTTTGGAACTATTTAAAGGCCAAGTAATTAATTTGCAAACATCAGCTTCTAAAATCTGAGAAGCACTACTGTGATGACTTACAAGCCATGAAAATTCCCTCATTTGCTTTTTATTCAATCTGTTTTCAGAAACAGTCCTTGTGAAAACAAAGACTTCTGCATAAAATAGGGCCAGAAAAAGGCACGGGGTCAGCTATGTGTGTGGTACCCAGGAAGAGAGGGATGCTCTCCCCATGCAGGTAAAGTGAGCAGTTTGTGTTTTGTCACTTCCCTCTCCAGCAGCAGTATATTGTGGTACAGACCTTGTACCTGAGGCAGTAATTAACGTGACAAATGGTAGAGCTAGCAAAGCTATGCGGGCTCTGCCTACCAAGAAAATTTGTTGTTGTCAAGAAACCTGAAGTGCATTATTTTTTCCATATTCCTGATTTCCACATATGGAAATCATGCTCACAGCCTCGAAACTCCTGTCAACGGCAGTCGGAGTTAACTGAGCTCAAAGAGAAGGAACAGAAACATCTGACCGCAATTCAGGCTGCCTCTGCTAGACAAACCTTGGGTTTAGCAATATTTCTGAGAAAGTAGGCAGTCAGTACAGGTTTTAAAGGGAAGGGAAAAAATAGAATAGAGAACTAGAATCATAGAATCTTTTAGGCTGATACAGATCTATGAGACCATCGAGTCTAACCACTAATCCAGCACCACCAAGTCCACCACTAAACCATGTCCCCAAGGGCCACATCCACACGTCTTTTAAATACCCTCAGGAATGGAAACTCCATCACTTTCCTGGATAGCCTGTTCAAGTGCTTGATAACCCTTTTGTTGAAGAAATTTTTCCTAATATCCAGACTAAACCTCTGCTGGTACAGCTTGAGGATATCTCCTACCACTTGTTACCGGGGAAAAGAGACTGACCCCCACCTCGCTACACCCTCCTGTCAGGTATCTGCAGAGAGCAACAAGGTCCTCCCTCGGCCTCCTTTTCTCCATACTAAACAATCCCAGCTCCCTCAGCTGCTCTTCATAAGATTTGTGCTCCAGACCCTTCACCAGCTTCATTGTCATTTTCTGGACTTGCTCCACCGTCTCAATGTCCCTCTTGTAGTGAGGGCCCCAAAACTGAGCACAGGATTCCAGGTGTGGCCTCACCAGTGCCCAGTACAGGGGGACAATCACTGCCCTGGTCCTGCTGGCCACACTATTGCTGATACAAAATATTATTTTTGATTTCATAGATAAAAATCACTTTTTTTCTGTCTCTCTGGATCAACTCCCATACGTGAAATCAGCCTACAGCCTGTCATCCAGATATCCTGTAAGTGCCATTTTCCACCTTAAATATCTTTAGTTTTCCCAGTACCTAAATATCCAATCAAAACTTTATCTCAGCAGAAAGAAAGAGCATGAACAGCTGTTTGGGCATAACGAGCAACTCATTTTTGCAGACAAGTAAATTCCATTTTTAACACTCCAATACAATCACTAACTACCACTGTATCCAAGTAGGCAATTTTTAAAATTAGGTTTCAGTTAGTGTTTGTGACAAGTTTGCTGATAGGTTATCTCTTTGGATACACAGACACTGTTCTTTTTCTTTTGTGATTAAGTATTTCAGAAATAAGTATTTTGGCAATATGCAGATGAAAATACCTCTACAAAATGAAACAGGAAAAGAATTCAAAAGGCAAGCCACATGAATAAGCTCTGTGGGAATTCTATTTTAAATATAAACAACCACCACTTTCCCAAAAAACCCCAAATACCGCAGAATAAAAAATAATAATTTTCAGAAAAAAAATTCAACCCCTAAAATCTTTGTTATGCACAAAAAAATGCAGCCATTAGACACGAAATAAAATAAACTGGCAATAAATGTAGTAACAATGGGGAACAGGAAATTAAAGGCTACAAGCAAGGCATAACTAAAATTAAGATTTTTTTTTTTTCAATTCAGGAAAAATATCAGAAATGTGTGGGGTTTTCCTTTTTTTTTTAATCTAAGCAATTTTAGAAATTATTATTTCTTGTCATTTGAAAGGTAATTTCCAAAGATTTTCAGATTTTTATGGTTTGAACTTTCAAACCTTCTGAGGTCCTAGTAAATAGAAATCTTTGCCACATATAAAAACATCCGAAATACAATCTCCCCCTCGTTTTTGTTATACTTTTGTTTTAGGGAACTGCTGTGTGGGTATCTTTAAACAAAAGACCTTGAAAACACACAAACCATAGAAGACCAAAAGAGCACTTTTAGAGCTTTAATCAGCTACCCTTTGGAAGATATTTCTAAATCAAACAAAAAGTTCTACTTTTGCCTTTCTCTAAATGCATTTCTGAAAACACCTCTGTTAAAAAAAAAACATTGAGGAATTAGGTCTTATGTTTGAATATTAGCATTTATACTTTCACAGCAGGAATCTTTTTTTCAGATTATCTGCTCATTATAAAATATTCAGATAGCTCTGGCAGCATTTACAAGTATAGAGATTTTTTTTTTATTATGTTATTGCTTCATTACACCCACTGGGCCATTTACTGTTGAATTTAATGGAGAGCAGATCATTTTCCAGGCAATGCAAACACATCAAGGTGAAAGTCTGTTGTGTTTGGAAAGGTTAGCAGATGTTTTTGCAAGTGCTTGTGAAAGTTATTGTCGTTTATCTTAATCTTGAACCTTTGGATTGCATTTTCTTTAAATACTGCATTCAGCACTGTGTTCATGGTAATATGAACATGATTTCTGCATATACAGTATGTTGTTTTTTTGGGTAGCTTTTACAATTTTAGTTGAGAAGTACAAACATATTGTGTGGAACTTAAAAAGCATATTCTTTATCACGGCTTGACAGACAATGCCTTTGCTATTGTCTCCAAGGCTGATACAAAGTTTCTGCATGTCAACTTTACATTTATCTGAATCTCTTCATCAATACTAGGGATGTAAAAACAATGTCTAGCGAATCAGACCATCCTGGACATATATCGGTAAAAAATCTGAAAGACAAATTGCAGAACCTGGACCTATTTATGTTTCCTTGGGATGACACAGTGTTCCAGAGCAGCAGCTAAAATCTTTTGTTACAGTCACACAAGGCCAATGTAGAGTTTTGCTTATGCCACTAGGGAATTATTTTAACACAAGGACTATCTGTCTGTGTCACATTTCTAATAACCTTTTCATCACAGTACCCAGATGTAATCCATTTATAGAAACGCTTATGCATCAAAAATAAAAATGTGCAAAAGGAATCTAATTACTGAATACAGAAAGTGGGATGATTTATTTTTTATTTGGGATAAATTCAGGTGATTCACTATTAGAAAGTGTAAATATATTTTCAAGGCGTGATTGCTATAATCCCACAGAGTGAGTGTATGCGCCAATGTGCGTCCAGGAAAATGCATCATAAAATATCAGGGCCTAAGAGGACGTCCTGGGCAATGAGATATTTATTGCACCAGCTTTTTCCTTGCATTACTTTCCCATGAGTGTAATTCACTCCTCTGTTGAATTGTGTGGAAAATCAAGGCAGGGAATACTAGGGAGAATTTGCTTATAAGGTACATATTTTTTTATAAGGTACATATGTGAAAATAACTTCTAAGCTAAGTGTAAGAGGAGGGTTTGAAATTATTTCTGTAAGTGTTTCTTGATGCAAGATCTCTGAAATATGTTATATATTTGGAATTTGAACATATATAGTTCAACAACAAAAGTATGGAAATGCAGGAAAACATGGACAAACTAGAGACCACAATCCCATACCTCCCCTCCAAAGCAGGAACTGCTGCTTCACTTTGCTTCTAAAAGTCAGCCCTCATTTGAAATTAGTGACTGCATAGCATAGTCCGGGAGTATCTCCCAAAACTTAAAACCTATCAGAGAGGCTGTGGAGCTTACAGAACACATTAATCAATGACAGTGCCTTATAAATGCTAAAATACAAAAAACGCTTCTAAAATAGGAAAGATTTGTCCTGTTTTGCAGAAATCTGTTTATTTTTATACATCTTTTCCATCCAAAGTCGTCTTGGACCTCCACCTTCAGGATTCCACAACCATGTTATTTTTTTCTTAGGCTTTATAAAGCATGCATTGTTAATAATTAAAAAGCATCAATGCTTCTTTCTGAAACATCCTCTGATGAGTGGATGTATTTCTGAAAAAGAATCATGGAAAGCATGGGAATACCACCATACACAGAAAAAGAAAGTAAAATAGCTGATGCATTACAGCTTTCTCTGGGAGACCGTCACAGCGGCACTTCTCTGCAGCAAGTGCTCATAGTGCAGACCCTGAGCTGTTGCTTTTGGGAAGCCTGAGCACTTTGCTCAGCCACTGTGATCTGCAAAAAATGACTGCTGCTGAGTGTGTAAAATCTTTCTAGCTCTGCTGGCCATCTGCAACGTCTCTCAACCTGTCGGGTATGCTGCAAATGCTGAAAAGCTCTGACAAGTCATGCATGGTAGAATTCAAAGCTCTGGAACACCTATGAAGTTTCTTCCTTCAGGCATGCTGATTCCGATGAAGCAGCTTACAAACTCTATTATATATAGAACAAGTTTATAAAATCCCTGGGATTTGCTCAACTGCTTATTTTTTCAGAATGATGGCTCAACTTTGCATTAAAACATTTGTTGGCAGCAGTCATTTAAGACTGCTGATAAAATATATATGAAATTTTCAAGATTAACTCATTTTGAAAAACAAAGTTATGGCAAAAGGTTAGAATATCTGACAAAATATTAAACTGTCCAATATTTCAAGGTTTTTTTCTCAGAACTACCTTCTTCAATTCGCCTCATAATCTAAAACACTGCAGGTCGCTGGACATGTACATAACTTTGATTTAAATGAATTTTTAGAGAAGTTAGAGAAAAATTAAATACAATGGTAGTAGTGACCTTTAACTATTGACAGTTTTACAATATGGTTCTCTTCCCACTAAAAACCCAGACATCTAACTGGATCCGTTTTCCTGAAATGGCAAGATATATATATATATACACATATATATACTCCTACACAGATGCAAGTCAGGTTGACAGCCACTGAACTCAGTAGAATTACACTGGCATAAAACCAGTGCAAGAAAAGCAGAATCAGATCCCCATTTTCCTTTTAACTAAAGGAAATTCATAGTAATTTCAGCATCTCAGCAGTCACCATAATTTCTGCTGTTCTTGCTATGTATTATAGAAAGTGTCACTTTTTAAATTTATGGTATCTTTTACTGCATGGGTTAAAGAACACTTAAAGCACTTTCAGTGTTTTATATACCTCTACTCTAGAAGAAAAGAAATTAGATTCCTTTATTAATTTAGACCCAGATTACCAGACTATTCAAACTAGCAGTCTCAGAGAATTTTAATGGGATTACCTGCATAAGTAAGAATTTATATGACAAAAATCAGAAAGCGGGAACATTCAATGATTAAAAAGTACAAAGATTACAATAGCTAAAACTTCATTGTTGAGTGTATGACTCACAAAGCTACAATTCATTAAATTAATAGTCAATGTATATGTGACCAATCAGAGAAGTCCTAAAAAGTAATAAAAATCCAAACAATGTCAAATTACTACTTCAATTGTAAACCTATGTATTGTTTCTTCCCTGAAAAGTTTCTTTGATAGAAGAAAAATTATTGAATTATGGGCAACCAAGTTAAAAAAATTCAACTCTCAATACACATGCATTTACTTTAGCTTCATTTTAATGGCAATCCATTTGAAATCCTTGTCACATTTTCATTTTGCTTGTCACAGAGGCACATGAAGATTGAACACTGCATGTAAGCAAAGCCATCAAAACCACCGCCTAAAAACCAATTGCACAAGTGACCTTCCCCTAAGACACTTCACACAAGAGATTACTCCATCCTACCCCTCATTTCCCTAGTTTAGACAAAACCATCGTTATTTTACTTAGCACTATTTAAATCCAGCCAAATAATGCCATTTGTAATCAACTTTAACTCTTAGGAAGAAAATGGGAATGGCTTCCGTTGCGGTATAGCAGTGTCATCCGCTTCAGCATGCCTTGCTCCTACAGCACAAACACATCTAGAACCGACACGCACTCACTGTCATCAGCTGCTTTTCACAAATCACTCAGTTATTGATCACCACGCTTATCACTCTTCATTGAACCTCATTCCACATTACTGAGTTTTTGCTGCTTCAGCAAATTCTGAAACTTTGACCACAAGGAGAATTCATACACAAACCAAAGCAGAGATCATTTATACTGGATACTACTTATTATATCAAGCCTTTCTGCAGGGGTCTGCATTTATTTAAGAATGAATCAAAGGAAGTGATAATGGTTTTTCGAATTTCCTTGCACAAACTGAAATGTTAATGAGAAAGATGGGCAACAGCGTCTGAGCCCTACAGCCCAAGCAACAGTAAGTCACTACATTTCAAATTCTGTTTTGTGCAAAAGTGTCAGGCTCATGATTGCCAAATGATGGACATGTGAATGTCACATGCCAGGCACGTGATTGGCATGGGAGTAACACGTGCCAAGCGTGTGCCTGACACATGTTTGCCATGTGATTGCCATGTGCTGGACACCTGAATGCCATGTGATTGCCACCTGGTGCGTGCTTGATTACAGCCAAGTATCACAGCCAGTATCACAATCACCTGCTAACAGGGGTTATGGTGGGAAACAAAGAAGCTACCACTCTTCCTGCTGTCACCACTTGAACCATCAAGACAGATACCAGAAGGTCTCCTCTGCGGGCAAGCTGACTAGAAGCACAAGTGCCCCTGTGGCGAAGTATCAAATGAAAGAGTGGCCAACACCCAAGCTATGAGTAACTTTCACAGTGGCACAATATTTTCTCACAACTGTGAACATAGCACAAGATTTTCTTCTCCTAAGAGAGCATTTTTTCAACAGTGGGATTAGCTGATAAATGATGCCCCAAGAGCATTTTATCCTGCCTGCAGGAGCCTTCTGCTCACCACAGAGATAAAAACCAGCAACCTTGACAAAATGTACAATCAAACATGGTAAATTCTAATATAAAATAACATAAAAAAAGCAAGGTATTGCAACCCTGAGCTTTCCTCTAATGCTGACTTTGCAGAGTTCATCCTTCAGATATGAACTTTTGGCCTCCAGTAATTTGCAGAAACAATTAAAGAAGCAGAGGACCTGAAGGAAGCCACTTGCTAATGTTACCTAACTCTATAAGCAGTCATATTTCTGAGCATGTACGCAGAGCTTTCTGTTTTCACAATTTGGAACAAGAACCCACTCTACTATCAGTTCATCAGTGAAGAAAAAGAAAAACATTTTTTTTAAAAAGGGGGGAGATATAGAGATAATAGAGATAGCTATATAGATAGATAAGTATATATATATTTGTAATGAATGTAATGAATTTGTATTTTGTAATGAAACTAAAGGAAATCCTCTTTGATATTGTAGATGTTAGCTTGGTAAGGGCTCTGGTGTCCATTTTAATAACAGTAACTGCGTAAATTGTTGGACGTTGAGAACTTTAAACCACATTTCAGGATTATGCCAACGAACAAACAGGAAGGAGAGCATCATAAGACTGACCTTCAGGAAACTCATGAGGTCAAAACTCATATTTTCTTGACAGTCTTGTGGTCTGTCTCCCTGCAGATACTCATTTTCGTTCTAATTTCTCCTCTCTGAGCAGCTCTGCATTAAACTTGACCACAACATGCAGTCCACATTTTTCACAAAAGTAATGCCCTTAGCTATGCAACACACCAAACATCATTAGCTTCTCACATTTATTTTCACACTCAATTTCATATTTGTTCCTCACTTTACTTTGACATCATTTGCACTAGGACGGTTTGTTTGTCCCAACTCAGTGTTGCTAATCACTCACATAAATTTTCCCAGAAAGTACTGCAAAGACAGCTTTGTTCATGGAGAACTTATTTCATGTGCACTCCCAGTTCCTCATCTGGAGCTTACTATTTACATTAAGCTGCAAAGCAGTCCTGTCCCATCACGCTTCCAATTACTTCAACAGTCCCAGCTGCTTCCATACTGTGAGATACAATCATCCTCCTCCAAGCAGATTCACTACAAAGAACTTTTCACCACAGAAACTCTTCATCACACGAAGGTTCCACCTTTAAAGATGAACAGTCTTATTAAGATATATTCATAACCTTAAATTTTGTACCAGCACCAGAGGCACAAAAGAAGCAGCAGCAAAAGAATATTCAGCTAAAATTGCATTATTATGAAGCCAAAAGATCTTTCATTGCCATTGCAAAAGGTATTATTTTCTCAAAATACACTGAAGGAGACATGTATCATATAAAAAAAGAAAATGGGCTGGAAAGACTGCCTACAGAAACACAAGAAAAACCAAATCTTTCTGAACTTACAAATATTGCAGAAATATTTTAAATTAAATTAAATATTAGATTATAAGACCAAGATGTAGATAACATCTACATTTTAGCATTGGAAATAGCAGTCAAGTTGGGAAAATTAAATACATGCACTATTATATTTTCTTTATTACCTGTAGGAGCTTGAAAAAAATACCTTACAGAAAAATAGTCAGTGCTGCCAGCAGCAACCTTGTTGAAAGCCTTTTACTGTACCTGTAAATCTTTTACAATTCCTGTCTGCATCAGGACAAAAAAACTTTATTCAGTCATGCAGTTGCCAAGTGAAACTTGAATTCACGCTTTCAGGTCTCCTAACTTAGCGCAGATTCTAACACTAATGGACAATTTCTCTGCTTTCTTTCCAACCTTCCTCTGCTCTGCTTCTCTTCCTTTTCTACACAACTTTATTTTTTCAGATGTTATTGTAGTTTAAAAGAAAACTGAAAAATAAAACTTTAGTTGTTTGAATATCAGAGGGATATTTAGTAGCATCATATTATGTCTAGCGTGAAGAGATGTTCAGCATTTTTCACAGCCTCTTATTCCCTTTTGTTTGCTATTTAAAGAGAAAAGACATTAAGACTATTCGATTTTCTGCCACTTGAGAATTCAGTAGGAAAAAATACCACATATAGCCCAGAGAAATGGTAGATAATTTCATGATCATTGTAATCTAGTGCTTTCTATCTAGGAAGAACAAAAAATCATAGGAATGCCCCAAATACAAAAGACAAGTGCTTCGATAAAGGCCAATGTTTGAATTTTGGATAAAATAATTTAGGAATTGAAAGTACGACACAGAAGAAAACTCTTCTGAAAAGGTGATTTACTCCTCAATTTCTGTGGTCTTTCCCAGGAAACTGCTGAATAATTGCTATGACTAGTATTATTCTGTACAGTGTCTGCATCTACTGAAGAGAAATTTTTTAGGTCATTAATAAAGCTTTGACAAGATGATGCCTTAGGTTTTAACTTTTATATTTCTCAAGTTCTGGATCACTTAGTGTGTAACTGAAGTTTCTTGTAGCTTATTAGCTGCTCTCCTAGGCCAGATAGACACAACAAAGCTTCTCCGAGCTTGCTATACAAGGACACTCAGACTGTCCCAGGCCTGAAGGTGTAAACTAGGACTGCGAGAGAGGTGGACAAATTGAAGAAATTACATCATTAGCTAAAGTTTTAATTGGTGAATTTATGCTGATATGCAAATGAACCAAACCTATAAAAGTGGGAAAAACTCGTGACTCGTCATCCATCTTGGGGTCCATTTTGGAAATAGTCTCTGGCTCCCCAGGGTGTACCTTTGAAGGCCCTTCAAATAAATACCTACCTTTATTCCCTTACTCTTTGTCTAGTCTCTGTTTTTTAGGTAGCCACCTCAAGGTTGTATTTTTTTGTACCATTTCCTCTAAAGGTATAAGATTTTCAAAATTATGCCCAAACTGAGCCTAAAAACAAAAGACCTGCAATTAGTATATGCTGTTGATTGTTTTAGTCTAACGTATATGGTATTTCTGCAATTTCTAAAAAAACAATCACTGTATAATAATCAAAGTACTATTCAATCATAAAAACATCATTACATAAGGGAAACAGGCAAGTACTTGTCAGTAGTCACATGGACTTTTAAAAAAAATCATGTCACTGTTGGCCATTTTGTGGCATGTAGTCCAGACATTATAAATGTGAGATTATCACATTAAGACATTTATCCAAATGTATTCACACAATACAATGTGTCTTCTAAATCTGCTAAAGAGAGTTGAAATCCATGTATTGCTGCTCTACCATGTGCTAAGCACAGTCCTCCGCATTGCTGGAAGTATATTTAGTTCTTTACATTATTCAATTAGTTATCCAATATTTGTTTAGTGCTTTGAACTTGTAATATTTTCCAGAACAGCTGAGTGCTATTATCAAAAGAGGGTGGGACAGACTTTGGCAGGCTGCAGGTAGATATATATCTTTTCAGACCTTTAAGAATTATCCAACAACGGAGAAGTCAGTTGTATTTGAGTAATAGATTGAGTACAGGTACTTCACAAGAAATGTTTTTCCATGAGAATTATGGTTCAAAATATTAAAACTTATTTATTTATTTCTTCTAGACTCTTTCCCTGGATTTCATTTTACTGGTTAAATTCAGGAAAATACTGTATCGTGTTTGGGATGGACTGAACCATATTCTGAATTCTTACGATGTTCCTTAACCCAACTGAGGGACAACTGTAT
Organism: Gymnorhina tibicen; assembly: GCA_013399875.1. Taxonomy (NCBI): domain Eukaryota; kingdom Metazoa; phylum Chordata; class Aves; order Passeriformes; family Artamidae; genus Gymnorhina; species Gymnorhina tibicen. The sequence goes on along the minus strand of VXAZ01005984.1, from coordinate 677,711 downwards.
TCATCTTGGCAAGCATAGAAAATGTAGAAAACCCGAGTGGCCTGCACAGGGACCAAAGTTAAGATCAGGATTGTGTTAGCTCAGGCAGCCCTATGAAAAAGACAATCCTAGCATTTGAAAACTAAAACCAGTGCCCAGAGAGACTAACCAAAACTCCTGCTGGAACAAATTGGTGGCTGGCTGCACAACGGGAATGGCGATCTATGGTGCCCACGCGTGTCAGTCCTACCCCACCATGCACCACTGCCGCCCCAGGCAGGAGCTGATGAGGACGGGTTAGTGGATGAATCATTCCCTGACGTCTCAGTCATTTCCATGGTGCACTGAAGTCCGCTCACAACGCTGTCAATGTCATCTACCGAAGACCAACACACGCTCCCACACATACACAGGGTATATCCTAGCAATAACAACGCCATCAGGAGCTTCCCCAGTCTGAATTACTTTAGGCCTTCAATAGAAATAAAGTTACTTTTATTAATGAATGCTTATCATTTTTACTCTAGCAAAGAAGTTGAATTAGGCTCATGTTAATTTTATTTGTATGCAGTATTTCCAGTGTGTGTTGTCTGAACTCTGCATATATCAACACCACCACTGAACGCACGATCTTGTACAAAAATAGTGTCTCTGCTCACTTCTAGAGAGACTGTTTCAAATACTGTTACTTGACAGAAGAGGATGACATGCAGGCTTCCTAGCACAGGCATAAAGCCCAAATCTCCTGGGAGAGGGTGAGAAGAGAGGGACATGGATTTATAGCAGCAAGTGGATAGTCTGACATGCCAGCTTCCTAACTCCTGTTTTTTTATAACAGAAATACAGCTCAGAGGCAAGGACTGAGAAACAAAGGCACTTTTTCAACAGCTCACCATCTCCAAAAGTTTATGTAATTCTTCACCTAGAATTCAATTACAAAATTTTACTAGATATGTGAAAATCTCCAACCAGATCATGGGGGAAAAGCCCAGAACTGGTGAACATCAACTCTCTTCAGAAACTGAAACTCAGGACTTCAGGGTCCACCATGTATTTATCTTTAATTTCTATGCATTCACATCCTCAGAGTTTTTATTTGATTTGCACATTCTTTCAATTAAAAACACAAAAGAGAAGATAAGGAGAGCCTATTAAATTCAGTCCAGTTCATGAACCTTGTTAAACTTGTGCATGCCTTGTTTCATGTTGAAACGCAATTAACTTGTCCTAATATTTCATTATCAAAGTCCTTAATGAACTTGCTCTGAATCCAGCAATTTGATTTAAAAAATATTAAATCCACACTATTGTCTGTTAAAAGAAACTAAAGAATTTTAAGTCATATTGTTCAGATGTTAGAGACATCAACATCAATTCTTCTGTGTCAACAACAGCAATCAGAGCATTCATTTTATGCATCTTCATGATCACAAAGAGTATTCTAGCAGGAAGTTTCAAGGACAGATATTTCGTTCTCCGCCTTGGCATTGTAGATTTAAGGATCACGACAAGCAAGGGGCCCTTTTCTGCACTTTTAGAAGGCATTTCCACTAATTATTTACCAATTAATCAAAAAAAACCAAGAATGGTACTTCTCGCAGATCGTAAGTTCAAATGAGATCATATCAAATCTGTGACAAAAGCAAGCTATAAAAATAAGAGGAAATTTCTAAACTTTGGAAATATTTAACTGTGCATCACAGTATAATCCTGCAGCTATAGATGGGACGAGTTCTCCTGCAACCAAGAGTTTGTTTGGTTGTTTCTTTCGAGTTTCCTTCTATTTTACTGAAAATAATATGGTTACTTGAGACATAGGTCTGACTTGCATTGCTCCTCTTTCTGGCAATTATTCACAGTTCTCCCTCTTTTTGAGAGAACATGAAGTGATATTAAAGTGGGAATAGTGATCCACAGAGTACAATATTAGCCATGTTCCCATAAAACGCATTCACATAAGGAGTATAAAATCTGTACTAGCACAATACTTCCTGAAGTGTGCCACACCCCACACCTTTTTGGGAAAACTGGTGATTGCATGTAACATTTAATCAAAGATCCACTCTACTGTAAAACATCAATTTGTCTTCAATTTTCCACTTAACAATTCAAAAACTCTTTTGAATGTCGATGCTGGCAATTTTCTTGCTGGCTACAACTTGGTTGGAATTAAAAAAAAATCATTAGCATGTTAATAACTTAGTGCCTCTAAGGATTATTTAGTTGGTCCTACATCAGAAAAAAAATCTTCTTTTTCAGCCCTATTCTTAATTACAATGTAATTATAATTTACCACAATTTCCTAGTTTCCTTGATTTCAATTTGTGGAGAAGGATTCTCAATAGGCAGCATGCAATACTGTCATAGTTCTAAGGAGAGCAGCTCACTGAGAAATGTTCACACCCATTAAGGTGCAGAAAGGAAAGCTGAGAACGTACACATGCAAATAAGAAAGTGGAAATTTTCTAAACAGAACTGTAAGAAAAAGTTACATGGGCAAAATTGAGTTCCCTGTAATAAAATACAGGTAGGTGTCGGTAAGCTTTCTAGAAATTATAATATATTATAAAAAAATCGGATTATTCATCAAATTTCATGCAGTATCTCAGTCTTTTTTCAACCTTAGCAGAGCTTAAGACATGAAGAGAAAGAAAACTTATGTCTATATTTTTGCACAAAACAATTTTTTTTCATATACACATTCTCATGTGTGACACTTGTCACAAGAAAATGAAAGGCATGTTCGTAATCAAGGTTTTGTTATTACCCAGGTTTGCTATTTTCTGCTATCAAGAAATGCATCACCAAGACCATACCTAATGGAAGAAAGTGGATATTTAGTATTAATAATGGTGGTTTCAATGTCTGTTGTTTCATTTGAAGGAACTACATAAAAATGCAAAATTTTGTACAAAGCTTCTAACAAGGCAGATTTTAATGTATTGCTTCTTTTTTTCTTTTTGATCCTTATGAAGGATTTTTTAGTAATTTTCAGGTCTTCTGCATTCATACATGTTTTCTGGAACAGAAACAAGGAGTTCAAAGGACGCTTCCAGTGACATGGACAACGTTCAACCCGTCACTATGTTTAGGGAGCACTGTACTGCATTTGTTTCAGCAGAGAATTCATAAATTTAGCTAATATTTGGAGTAGAAAATACTCAGATGCCTGTTGAAGTTGCCCACATTCTTCATGACTTTACCCAATGGTATGTTCTTTTATTCATGTGATTTGTGCAGTTTACAAAACAACATGCACCAATCATGGAGTTTTGACTCACCTTAGTACCTCATCTTTATCTTGCAAGAAACTGAACTGCTTCTTGTGAACCTGCACAGCAAGAAAAACTGAAATACTAAGCACATATGTACAATCTTGTTTTTACAAAAACTAAGAAAACCAGTCTTGAAAAAGAGAAATAGCCAGGAGAAATGCAAAGAATTAGGGAACCAGACACTGAATTAATCTCCCTAGTTAAATAAACACTATGCTCATTTGCTGCAATAATTGACCTAATTCACGTGGGAAAAATTAACAACTGGAGAGAAAGGAATAACCTAATGCACTTTGCAATCCAAATTTCAAGAGTCCTTTTTACAGTGGGACATTCAAATGAGGACATTGAAAACACAAGAACTTGTCCACAAAGCACTTAGTGCAGACTCTGAAGCCTATGACGGGACAAGCATTTTTGAAACAGGTGCTTGTCTGAAGCAAGGAATCTTCTCCAGCTAAGACAGACAGTCCAGGCACAGCAACACCTTACAAGTGTGCACTGCAGGGGGTTTTAGAGCAGTTTACATATTGGTACTAGTCTCTTTATAACACTCATATCCCTTGCTCCAAGCCCTCAATGCTTGTAAAGGATTGTGGATCTGAGACAAGCCATCCCTTGGCCCTGGAGGATCTTCAGCACATCCCTGCACTGACAACAAAAGCAGGCTTGAAAGAAAATAAACAAACCTCTGGGGAGATCTCCATAGTGATTTGCATTGCTATCACACAGGAGGCACAAGTAAGTTTTAATCAGCCTCAGTCTGTATGGAGAGAATATTTATACAGTGAAAATATAATTAGTAATATTCATAACACTACAACAATACCATGTCTGTGACTTAATCCGAGGGCTCCTTCTTAGCAGGAGCACAACAAAATGCTCCTTCCCTTGCTGAGAAACTATGAAAGTAGTTGAGCTGAGCTCTTCCACAAAACAAACTTGCTTATATTTCATTAGCTGTTCTTATCACCACCACTTGTTCGTCTAAATGTTACAAGGAAATAAATATCTGCAGTTTCATTTCAGTTCTTCACTATTACGTCCATAAATAACAGCAGGGAAAAAATACTGGAGTTGGGATGAATTTGACAATATGCAACACTCTTAGGGTACAAACGCCACAAGATTATTGTCTGCTGACAACAAAGCTCTGGAATGGTTAAAAAACCCAACCAAACAAAACAACAACAACAACAGAAACGAACAAAAAAACAGCCAACGAACAAAAAATCCCCAAACAACCCAGCAGTCTGAGTTGTTAGTTTTTGAGAATTCAAAGAGGGCAGCTAAATTGTAAGAAAAGTAGGAAAGGGCAAATACTGCCTATAGAAAGTCTGCCTATAAAAGTTAGGACTGAAAAAACTATGGGAAACTATGGAGTTACGGGCAATCTAGTTTAATTTCAATTTGTGGAAAAATACCAAATAATCAAGCTTTGTACCTAAAAAGTATAAAGAAGCTGAATAATATCCAACTTGAAAGTGTCAAAAACAGTCACCTAAAAACACCTCAAGTCCTCTTCTGGCAATGTAAAGGGCCTTATGGAGAGAGAAAAACACACACTAACTCTCAAAGCCATTTGACATAATTTTCCATTATTTTTCCCATGCAAATTTTGTAAAAAATACTCTAAGTGAAAATTATATGAGAATAATGCTTAAGTTACGAGAATACTGACCAAGCTGTAATGGTCAACGTTTTCTCCAAATGAGAAAGATGTATTAACAGGCTGTACTGGGATGTGTTCTCTGTCCAACATTTTTCATTAATTTCATTAACAACTGGATGATAGAATGCAGTATAAACTGGCAGATTAATCAAGAATGAAGGGACAGAAAGCACATCAGAGGAAAAGATTAAATTCAAAATTAAATTGACAGGGTGGAGAAAGGTCCTGTTAAGAAGATCCCATAAGACAGAAATAGAAATCATTACCCATACAAATACAAGATGAGAAAAAACTGGTTAGGCTGAAGTTTTAGGGCACGAAATAGAAATGGTGGAATAGGTCACAAACTGAACATGTAATTAGCACACTAAATGAAAGAATGATTGTATTTCAGACTATGCCAAAGATGAGAAGAAAAAATTTTTTTGTTTTTAGTTGCTAACAAAGAGCATTTTGCCCTTCTCTGGGGACAGAGGCTATATTTGTAGGAATTCCTCACATCACAATGTAAGCACTTTTTGTTCTATTTCTGTTCCAGCTCAGGGTCACTTAAGTCTCCTTTCTTCAAACTTTTGTCAGAGATCACTAGAACTGGACTGTATTATGGGTTATATCTTGAATACATCTAGTTTTATAAATGCTTCTTACCATACTATTAAGGGTATGTGTTCATTCTCGAGATTTCCAAAATAGACTTACCTCCCTTTTCTCTTTGGAGGTCAGTCACTCAAAAAATATACAGCATCAATCAAAAAATCCTTCATATTTCCTTGTTAAGTTTTTGTGAAAAATGAGCTTAGCCTTGCACTGAAAACAGAGAGAATTTGGAAAACAAGAACTCATTCACAGAATGTATGGAAGTTAAATCTCTCCCAACAGTTATATTTAATTTAGTACTGTTACAGTGAAACAGATTCATGAAGCAAGATAAATTTGACAAGGAAGGTCAAATAAAATAATGAAACAAAATTAAAAAGAAAAACCACAAAAAAACTCCAGCAAAAACCAAAACACCAAAATCTTCTACGCACCCAAAATGTTTTTAATGACTGCAAAAAGGTATTTCCTTTTGTATAATGTTTCTGTTTTTTTAACAGCTTGCCTCAGCAAGGAAGTCTCACCTTTTATCTGCATCTTAATAGCACATGCTTTCACCACAGCTGGGTACAAAAATCATACACAGGTATTCAGCAGTGATACAGGTATTGGAAGGCATAAAGTCTCAGCATGACAGCTCCAGCACCAGGATAGGGTGAAGAACAGCAGAACAAGCAAAAAAAAAAAAAAAAAAATTCAAGACATGAGAGTGACAGATAATGTGGGTTACTGCACACCAGGCCTGGACACTTCCCATTCTCCAGTGTGTGTTACAGTACTCTGTGCAAGGAGCACCATGCTTGAACAATAAAAAAGGACATGATAGTATGAACCAGGGATTATGTTTCAATTTAAACTGACAGCTGAGTGACTAGTTTATTATTTAATTTTTTTTTTTGGAGTGCTTGTAGATTTTTCTGGGTCATATCCTTGTTTGGTGACTATCTGCATACTTACTCAAAAGTTTTAATGTTGTAAACATAATTAACACCAAAGATAAAAAATTTGGAAAGCAAAGGTGGTTTAGTTTTGGTTACCCAAAACCATGCCTTTAATGGTACTTCCAACTCATAAAAAACCCTGACATTTCAAAATATTGCTTCATATTCTGAATCTGAGGAGAGCTATGCAAGAAATAAATAAAATGCATTTTCAGAGAAACCAGTTAATAAGAGCCTGGTGTACAATGCACATACACACTGGATTATTCAGATCTTTTAGTGCCTCAGCCATGTAGCAGGTATGCTCCAAATTCTATGAACTGAAGCTACACTGGTCCTAAGTTCCACCAGAGCAATGAGTGCAGAGGAAACTTGACAGAGAAACATACTGCAGCATGTGAATAAATCAGCTACTCCTCATCAGGGTAGTGAATCCAACAGTACAACCCAATACAATTCTCAATACAACTGAAAGTCAACTTAGACGTTACGTAAAGCCAGTTCTCAGAGGTATTTGATCATGAGTTTCTCTAGACAGCAACAACTCCAATCAGTTGTGTGATGTACAAACATCTCTGGGAAAATGATCAAATGATTGAGTGAAAATTTATTTTCAAAAACAAACAAACAAAAATTTCAAATAAAAATAAACAAACAAGCAAAACCCTCAAAATCTTGACTACGGAAAAAACTGTTAGAGTTGGCAGGTATACATATCCTACCAACCTACGCAAGGAAGCAGTACTAAAGAAGCATAAAATTAAAATACGAGCCAGTGTGCATTGTGCTTTTTCTAGAGATTCATAATATACTTGCTACAGTACACAGTTATAATTACAATTTTGCTTGCTGACAGAATCTCTAAGACAAGAACTATATTCATACATTTCCGCAGGACTAATTTCAATGCCTACGAAAAGGCTGAGGAGTCATCATGATTGAGCGCACTAGCTGGAGGTTTTAGACTCTTCCAATGAAGCTCCAGTGAATCCAAAACAGAAGCAAGAATAAAATCTCTCAGGCACTACAGAGTTCCTACCTAGCCTTTGCGATTCCTTTTTCAAGGCATCTTTAACAACATCATGGACTATGTGCTTTCTTTTTCCCCTTTCACTCCCCAACATTTGCCAGTATTTTTAAAGATGGGACCTTGAAACTATTCGTGGTGCTCTTGACAATGCAGGCAGATACACATCCTTTTGCCTGCAAGAAACACCTATTTTATTATTGCTTTTGCTTTCTGTAGGGACTAGTTCTAAGTTTGGGAGAATGGGCTTCTGGTGAAGAGGTGGTTCAAATATGAATAGTATTTGATCATTTGAAAAATAACAGTTAAGAAATCTTTCTCTTAAGCATTGATCCTAATTTTTCACTTCAACACTTTCTAGCTCACATAGAGAGTGATCCAGTGGTCCTCGATGGGAAATGGACAAGGCTACCACTGATCTGGTAATTTAAAAGTGGCCCATCATATGGTTCATTCAGCATCATTCATATAAATACAACAAAAACGCAGTGTTCTTGAAGTGACTTGCAGGATTAGAGCTCAACCTCTGACAGCTAGACAGCTCCTTCAATTTTTTATTTTTCGATCAGAAAAATTTCAGTATTTTTACTTAAGTTGTTACTATTCATTGATCTATAATTAAAGGAACCTGAAGATGTTGTTATCTGTCAATTCAGGATTTAAATTTCCATTGTATATCCCATAATAAAGTTTCCAAAACCATTCCTTGAAATCTCCACATACCAAAGTATGGTATCATAAGGTACCAAAATGTAACTGTAAGAAAAGTGGCCACAGATGAACAAAGGAAGTAGAGAAGAGAAGGCTTAGGGGAGATCTCATCACTCTGTATAAATACCTGTCTGGGGTGGAGTTGAGGGAGACTCATAACCTCAGGTATCCTCGGATTCTGTGAGCTGCAGAACATATTTTGTGTATATAGCAGCATGTTTGATATTCAGAATTTAAAATTGATATAACTGAAACCTGTACTGCATTTGAAAAAAATTTTTTTTTCTGCTCCTACGCTGGTTTTATGAAGGACTTACCACACAAAAATGGCTCTCATTAAAGACAACTACAAAATAAAATATTTTGGAAATGGAGTAAAATATACTTTGAGTCCTGCTTTCAGGCACTGGTTTATTTTACTAAATCATATTACTTTTCAGAAGACACAAGGAATAAATAAAGCATTTATATTAAAGCTGGATACAGTAATTACAGGTATCCCAACCATTTACAAGAATCTATTTGCAATGACATTTTCACCAGCAAATTCAGTGGATTTAAGGCAGACAGATGTTCTACAATGAAAATGATAAACATCCATGAATAGAATTCCTGTCAAAATATTTCTCTGAGCAGCTAGATCAGTTTAAATTAAAATGCCTAAAATATTCTGTTCAGATTAAATGAACAAAGTAAGAAGCGTTCATTGAAAATATTTCATTTAGCTATTTTACATTTGTACTTTATACTTGTCTTCTTACAGAAAAGCTAATATTTAACAGTTTTTGTTGACTAAAATGTTGGTTTGCAGCTAAATAAAATTATTACATGAAATCTATAATTTCTTTTTTGTTACGAACCTTCAGCATATCTGTCCCTTTTTTATCAAAAATATGCGATGCTTCACATGTACTTAGGTTCTCAGTTTGCAATTGTTATATTTAAACATGCTGAGTATTTCAATTTTCTCATTAGAAGAATATTAATGACCACTGTCACCCTCCATTTCTATGCAAGCTGAAATCATAGAATATCTGAAGTTGACAGGGACTCATAACAATCATCAAGTCTACCTCCTTGACCCTCATAGGACTACCTAAAACTAAACCATACGACTAAGTGTGTCACCCAAACGGTCCTTGAACTCTGACAGGTTTGATGGCACAACCACTCCCATGGGGAGTCTGTTCCAGTGATCGATCACTCTCTGGGTGAAGGGCTTTCTCCCAATGTGCAACATGAACTTGCCCTAGCACTGCTTCATTCCATTTCCTCTTATCCTGAAAACAAATTAGTATCCCTGGTATCATCCTCTTTTATGTATCTTCAACTGAAAGAATGAGTGAAGAAAAAAAGGACAAATTACTTGTGAATTCCATGAGGTCTAAAAGTCTAAGCATTATACATGAAGACACAAGAAAATCATTGCATTTGGAGTTTGGATTAGTTGGAGGTTTCTGGGCTTTTTTTATTTAAAAAAGAAAAAAAGCAAATCCCATCATCTTGGTAGACTAATGTCCCAAGATAAGCAAGAGATTTGCCCAGTACCACGTCCATGATACACTGTTCTAATGTTATGTTAGTGCAAAAATAAGGCAGCTAAATTCTAACAAGGTGCAATTAATATATCCAAGAACTGGGCTCGGTCTTTGAAGGATTAATCTATGTAATTATTTCTGCACATTTATTCAGAGCCTAGGCGGGTGTGGGGAGAAGTACAGCAAGGTGATCACAACAGCAGCTTGCAAGAACAGAACATGTTAGGCATTTACTCTTTCTCTGGTCAACAGCTCAGGATTTCTATCTTAAAACATATAAATATCAGGAGATGTTCTGTATGGAAACATTTTCAAAATGCACACATATTGGCAAGTCAGAAGAGCAATTCAAAAGATTTTCTTGTGTTGAGAACACGACAGATTTTTGTGATAAACTACTATAGTTTCACATTGCAATCAATGCAAACATCTAAATATAAGTCTAGTAAATAAAAGTGAATCATGTCAAACCTTTTAAGATCATGGGGAAAATATCATTAAAGTTTTATTTTCAATGAAGTCTCAAAAACCTGCTTCCTAGAGATATATTTGAATTAACTTCCCGTAGATTGCTTTGCTGAAAAAATCTGCACACTCAGAAGAATACCTGAAAGTAACCATATGATGTTAAAGAGAATGATGCATTGCAAAATAAAAGTAATTTCCTTTTCCGTTTATTTATTTATTGTTAATTAAAAATATATAGCTGTATTTGAAAGTGCATCCTTGCTAAATCAATTACATCCCTCTTCACTCACACGCCACTTGAGTAATGCAAGCAGCAAAGCACATCTCCAAGTACAATACTGACTAGGAGAACAAACTGAAGAGCCAACTGTATTGTCTCACAGCTGTAACCATTCCAGACCAAATGAATGGCACTTACTCTCTTTATCCTAAAAGGTGTCACAGGAGTGTGGGCAAAATAAAAAAGATCTGGTTTATTTTAGCAGCTTCACTGTTATTTGTCTAACCCACACAATCACTTACTCAATTCGGATAAATTTTCAAAGCAATTTTGAAATCCCCTTCATGCCTGACCAGAAAGCTGTATCCAATTCTCCTCTCCACATGACACTGCCAAGTGTGGTCATGCAACAGCCACAAATTACCATTCTGAGGGAAAAGCAACACCACCAGAATGGAAGAGCAGGAACAGATAAGTATTACTCTCACACACAACACGACCTCATGCTTCATTTGTCTTATTTTAAGAACAAAGCTACAGAAATTGATGCAGTTTTCAATTTGACCCTCTCCTTCCTCTTCCTAATCCTATTTCAAATAATCATTAATTCAAAGATTCAGAATGACTATGGTATCCTTCAGTGGCCAGCAACCACAAAGCTGGCATGATGCAGAACCAGCATGGCTGCTTCAAAAGTACTTCCCTGGATCAGTCTCCTTTAAAATGTGTCTCTCTGTGTCTCCATCACCATTTGCCAACAAAAAAGGCCAATTCTTCCAAAAGAATAATCACTTCCTTAATTTATAGACACCATCTATTTAACTAAAAGAACAATAAAATTTTAAAAAACCATAGCCACACAACACTATTCCTTCACAGCACTGCATTTGAACTTACAGTGCAGGGATCATGCAGAGGATACGAGGTGAAGAAGAGAGTGTAGACACATAAAAATTTATGGTTTAAAAGTGTTTCTGTGCCCCAAATTTCCTTCTGTTGTCTAGGACATATATAGTTCATTATATACAAAAGAATTTTCTAAGGTAGCTAATATTACCTTCATTTCAGAAAGGATAGTATACTTAAATCTCTTTAAAATAAATTATTCTTTGTAACTTCACTGTATGGATATCTACTTCCCCAATACTCAGCTGAGTTAAAAGTTTCAGTCAGTAGAAGACTCAAGTCTACAATACGAGCTGGAGGACAATTCAGCACATAAATATACAGAACCTTCATAAACACCATGAATCTGGTTTGTCAGTTTTTACTAAGCAATGTACAGAAATATATCAGAAATTAAAAACACCTGATACAAGTCTTTACACTTACTCTCCCTCCCCCTATCAGCTGCTACTTGGTCATAGCTCAGAAACACATAAAAAGCTTCAATTATAAAAACAGGAATGTTATTTCTGAAATTGTCAGCAGAGGAGTTTTGGCCTTTCATCCCTCTCTATCAAACTTGGCCAAGATTATTCTTGCATAAATACTCAAAATGGAAAATATGAAAATGTAAAACCAAAACTTACTGAATAGTCAATATTCACCTGACAAAATGTAAAAACCTTAATCATATTCCTGCTACTTTTTTCCACAGGAACTTCAGGGTAAAAAAATCTTCAGAGCCACAGTAAGTACAAATGCCATAATGTACAAAGAAGAGAGATAGAAAAAAAAAATTAATGCGACCTTTAATACTATGTAAAAATACTGAATTTTACATTAGTCACCAAAAAAAGTGGAAAAATGAAATTATTTTCTTTTCCATCCTTATATGATAAGCAGAATCTTAATCATGTATCTCTGGAGTTATCAATTTTCTCTCAGAAGCTGGGAGAAAAAAGTTCAAACAAGAATTTGAAGAAAGTTAAAATCAAGAAACTGGAGAAAACATTGGCATAGAAATACTGTATTAATGTTGACATATTTAAAGATAACTTAAAAAATAAAAAGTCAAGGCTTCAATGAAAAAAGACGGTATGAGTAGGATGGGTGGCTATCTTTCCTGATTCTACACACTGTACATCAGAACTCACGCACATCTGTGAAAACAAAAACATACCCAAATGAGCCAGAAAACAGGAAATTCCAGAAGAAGGCAGGAGACAGCACTGGTTTTCCAGAAACTTCCTTCTCTACAGCATGGGACAGGCCATGCACTCAAGTCCAAGTCAACGTGCCAGATGGTTGGCCTCAGGAAGCCCTATGGGACCTCTTTCCTCATGCAGGGATTCATGGACAAGACCCCTTCCTATGCCAGATCTCCCTTGAGCGACGTGACAGCCCCAGCAGCCTCCTCACTTAATATTTTTGCAAGTTGTAGATCCGTGCCATTATATACTAGAGAAATCTTTTCTGACGTGCCTTTCTAAATATCAGTTCCTCAAGATTGAAAGGAGGCAAATTCATGACTTATCCAAATTAGCCATACCAAACTACATGCAACTCTCAACAAATCCAACTAAACAAGAGTTATCAGGTAAGAGTGTGAAATGTGATTACTACATGGTCACTTTTCTGTGACCACTATTCTAAATTAATAGCAACTGATAACAGAAAAACCCTGAAGAGAAACTTCTGGAAATCAGAATTCCTACTTTATGCTAAACTGAAAATCCAAAACCAATTTTCATACATGGTTTGCAAATGAGATTCTTCTTTTATTTGAATTAATTATTTCATAGTAATCTTACTAATCTTACGAAGGTACAATGAGGACAAAAAAATTTTCTTTACCTCTGAACTGGGTACCTTCTTGCAAAGCTGGCTGAAAGCCATGGTCAGCCCTGTCTTTTGCTACAAATCCAAGCATAACGTACTTGGAAACATGGCATAGGAGTTTATTATTGCTGTGATTATAGTCTTAAACATGATATATACTTCTGATTTCAGTCCAAAAAAAAAACCACCCAAAATAATTATTTGCTACAATCAGCTCTTCTGCTTATAGTCAATAAGATGAATATCCAATTCAGTCATATTACATTTTTTGCATATTTAACATTTCATTATCTGAGAATGGCTATTTATTTTTAAATGAGCTTGCGTCACACACAACAAATTTGACACACAAGAAAGTCTACATTATAAAAGCAGGAGGTGAAAAGAGTATTTAACTTTTAGCTGCTTTGTGCTACTGCATGAGATGGACATGTTTGCAGAGCTACTCTGCAGGATTTGTTACAGCTTGCAAAAGGGGATTACCCAACTGCTCTTTCCAATTTATGTGAAAAACACTCAGTTGCACACCAGTGTCCATCAGCATGATAAACTCTTGTCTCTGACACATAGAAGGCCAGTTCCTGATTGAAACTGACACAGAGAACTACTTTAATCAACTAATAATCACTCAAAATTACCTCCAGGAAAATCCCTCTAGCTCCAGTATTTAGATTAAGTGTCAAGGCTCAATCTGAACTTCTTATGAAGAAGGCAGCTTCTCTTAGAACAAATCTCTGTTAAGTTGATAAGAGTTAATGTACCTGGCAGCTCCTCAGCAGATGGCAGTTTTAGGTGCAGAATGCTGATGACACTGGAGCTTTGTGCTACCAACAGAAGTCATTAAGGTGAAAGAACTTTCAAATTAGCCTCTTCTGTAAATTAATAAAAGAAAATTACTCTTTGGATAAAATATCTTAGCTCAAGAATTAATTTACTTGGAGGATGCTTGATGAAGCACCTTTTGTTTGGTTTTGACACATGTGAAATACATTATTCACCTATGCATTAGATTATTTTTCATTAATTTATGCACACAGATAGCTCTAAATACACACTGTGAAATAAGAAACATTATGTCAGTTTTTGCTAGATCTCAGCCAGGCTGAATACCAGACCAATTAGCAAAACATTTGATTAATTCAGTAAACTTTCACTTCAACTACATAAATATAAACTTACAGCATCCGTAGATATTAAAAAAGAAAATAAAAGGAAAAAAACCAGAGCAATGAAAAATGCCTTGTTTAAAAAGGAAACCAAAATAATACTTTGCGTCCTGATCTGCAAAGAAGCCTGTGGAGATGCCACCTTGAAGGGGAAGAGAAGCCTAAACACTGCAGGGTTGACCCCAGGTTTGTGGGTATCCACTGTAACAGTTCACCTGCAGACATCTGCTGACTGCCTGACAATCCTGCCCTCTGCCACGGGCTAAAAGACTTGCTAATAATAGCACAAAAGGATTTTTTGCCTTGTAGGGCGTGACCTTAAAATAACATTATTTCAGAGCTACACTCTGTCCTTTGCCGATTAGAAGGGTGCTTATTTGTGAAATAAAGCAAGCACAGCTTTCAAGAGTGATAATAAAACACATTTCTTGAACTTAATGCATTTTTTGCTTTATTTTACACACAAGTAAGTAAAAGCACCTATTACACTTACACATAAACAAAAGAAGCTGCTGTTCCTGCAGTCACTTGCCTTGTTTGGATTAAATCTTATTTCCAAAGAGTTCACATTGTTCTGAGGATAAGTTTTGGATATGCCAATACCTATCTGTTGTTTTCTCTCAAGCAAGCCATAGACTTAAACTCTTATTCCAAAAATTTTATAGTGACTCTGGCTGAAAAGATTTCCAACAGATCTTTTCTCAGGAAAAAATTCATACCCTCCTACCAACGCAGATAATCTGGCATAACTGTTCATTTAGATTCAACTAAATTAAATCTAGAGCATTTGCATGTTGTGTTAATTGATCTCATCTAAGAAAATAATGTCACTGTGCCAGCAGAAATCCCGTTACTGGAACATGTTGCAACAGCCTAACACTGTGGAGCTGCAAAATACCTATAGCAAAGATATTTTATAATGTCAAGTCAAAACATGCCCTGGCGGTAAAAAAACTGAAATTCTGCTTGGCTTGCACTAAGGTCTGATGACTGGCCTTCCCTTGGCCAGAAATTCTGCACAGTTTCAGTCCCTGATGCTGTCCTCATTTGAGCTAAAATCTTGTTTGAGGAAAGAGATATTTCTGACTGAATTTTCCCAACGTATTTATTTCACTGACATTAAAGTACTGCTGAGGAAATTATAACATGATTACAAACTTAGTAAAATCCAAAGCTGTATCTAAGAAAGGCAGTGATTCAAGCAGAGATGCAACATTCTGTCTTTAACAAGGCACAAGAGCTTACTAAGGGTAACAGAAAGCAGTACAGCTCACACGAGAAAAGGGACAAGTTATGAGCATTGTGGGAATCATTATTCCGAATTTACTCACTCTGTGTGTGTAAATTCCAGCAATAATGTCACATTAATGTAGTTATTCAAATTTTACACACTCAAGTTCATTAAAGAAAAAAAAAGTCACCATGATGACAAACCATTCTCTGAGTTACACTCCGGGTAAGTAAATGTCAAGCAGCAGGAGAAATTTACACAATATCACAGATGTGCACTATAAGCAATTTTTTATTTTGCTTTGTACCATGAAAAAAGCCTCTTGGGAAGCAACCAGTCGGTCCTTTTTATAGCTGAGATTATTTCTATATGCATAGCTCAAGGCACTCAGTAGGAACCTATAAATAACTAAAATACAAAACAGGACCCACTGTCAAATTTTTATCTTAAAATATAACTAACTACTTTTATTTTTTAAAAACGTACAATGCTGTTTTTTTAGATAAACTGTTTCAACAAATCACACAGGATCCTAGTACTTTTCATGGGCAAAGTACAGAATATCTCAATGTCCTTTTATTATCACTGGAAGGTGACTGGGAGATTGTGTCTTTTGCACAATCTGCTGAGTTGCCTTCTTGACAAATAGTCCTTGCACCAGAGCTTTGCAAAGAGACCAGCTTCAACAATGCTATGAGTTCTGTTACTCACACCTGGACGTCAGCAACATTGTCAAAATGATTTTCGGAGCATCTCCCTTAAAAAACCTCCCTGAGATCTTTAGGGTTTCCTTGTCTCTGTAACTTTGCTGGGGGAAACTGAAAGTATTTCTTTTTCCCAGTAACAATTTAAGTGCTATTGAAGAGGTTTCTTTATATATAGCGACAGAGCATGCCAGAAAAAGGGGAAGAAAAATGGCGCTATTAAACTCCTTCACCAAGTGTTACTTAAAAGCAGGGATTATACAAATGGAATATATGGAACCACTTGGCTTCTTAAAAAAAATATAAACTCCATAACGTATTTGCTTTGCACCATTAAATTTACAGTTTTTACTCCAAAATATATATACAGAAAATTAAACACAAAGCCTTTAAAAAATTCCATAAAGCCCAAACCAGATTTCTGAATGTTTTCATACGAGTAGCAAGAATTTTATCACTGTTACCAGTGCAGAATTTGGGAAACCAGCTTCCTGTCCTAGCATACTACTTTAAACTGAACTACAGTGAATAAAACCTTTAGGTATATTTAGATATGTATATACAGAATACTTCACCAAGTATTATTTTAAAATAAAATATATTTTAAAATAACTTTCTTCTACCTGCTAATCTGCTGGCAGACCATGAGTCTAAGAGATAACCCAAGACCACCTAGGATGCCTACAAGAACAAAAGTCAGTTGGAGGGATGGAAGAGTTTCAAAACAGAACAAGTAGATAGAACAAATCCTAGAATATCCTCTGTCTCCAACAGTTTGTTGATTTTTTCAGACTGGAACACTGAGGTTTTCTTTGGCGACTGTTTTTTAGTGTGCTTCATTGTTTGGGGTTTTTGGTTTTTGGTTTGTTTGGGGGTTTTGGTGGGGTGGCTTTGTTTTAAAATAGTGCTTCAAAGATTTCTTTTCTTTGAAATTCTCCAACCATAACTTACACCCAAGTCAACTTTTATTTGGAGCTTCCTGCAGCAAGTTCAGTTTATGCACTGAATTCTTGTTCTTTTCTTGGATGAGCCAGTGAACATTTCTTCCCTATTAATTTTCTCCATGCCACTTATGATTTTATAGAGTTCTAAAATAAGCTCCCTTTTTCAGCATAAAGAGTCCCAGCCGATTTAGACCCTCCTTGCACAGAAGTCATTGCATACCCTTCATCATACTTGGTGCCCTTTATAGAATCCACTCCATTTCTACGTGATGTTTTTTGAGAGATGGAGACCAGAATTGAATACTGAACATGCAGACACACCATGGAATCATTCAGTGTCATCATGATGCTCTGCTTTCTAATTCTTCCAAAAAATTGCTAACATTCTATTGGATTGTTTAAAAAACAGTGTTGGGGAGTGAGCTCCTAAATGACAAGATACTTCGTAAGCTCTAGAGAATGAACCTTCTGGAGGAAAATTCGACAGTTTGTCATTTTCTTATGGAGTAGCACAGGTCAAATACTGCCTTTTCTCATTCACATGAAAAATCTGGATTTAATTTATTATGATATTCAAGACATATATTGTTTCTTTCTATAGCAGTTTCATGGAATAATGCAGTAAGTACTCCTAATGAACAGGTTTTGTACAAATATAAAAAGACAACACAAGAATATCCCAAAGATACTTTCTTGAAAAGTGTAATGGTTAATGATTCTATGAGAAAATTTCTGCAAAAATTAAAGGGACGTGGGGGCATTTGCAGACAGGCACTCAAAAAATGCATGCAGTTAAAATCTACAGGGACAATGCATTGCAACATAGAAGTATTTCTGACTCAATGACACTAACTAAATATGCAATATCCTGGCAGCATGAACATAAGAAGACTGAAAGGGTGCTGCTGCATAGCTGTCAGTAAAGAATTTCCATGTACTACTTGTGTCAGGGATATATAAATAATATATTAGTGAAATACTAAAAATATTGCAGTGTAGCTTACTGTATCTGTGTATTCTCAACAGTTAAATTAGTACTATATAGTGGGATGTTTTCAGGAGAAGGGTGAAGAATGGAAAATTGGAGTAAGGATGACAGCAGAGCAAGGTTTTAATAGAATAAGAGCACTTCAAAACAATGGGTAGGCAACCAAGGAACTCCAAGATGGTACCAGGCCATGTAGGAATCCAAAAGTGACAAGTTCCTATAATCAATATATACTCAGCTCTATGTTATGGACAGTCAAACCTATTTCTTATAAAAAATTTTATTACTAGACTCATCAAGCTGTTCTCATCACTGCTATCCTTCTTCAAATTTCCAGCATCATTCTCAATTCCAGCTTTTATCCATGGAATTAAAATATTTATACTCAATAAATAAACACAAAGAGAAAAATCCTGTCTCACTTTTCATCTGATTTAATATCTAACATTTTTCCTGACTGTAGCACTGAAAAAGATAACAAAAATATATTGAATAGGGGAAAAGGGAAAGTAGGTTCTATTGTAATACCTAAGAGAGAAGGGAAAAAAAATAGACATATCATTCTGTTAGCGGCCCAAACAAAATGCATGTCTCAAGGTGAAAAGGCCTGAATAGCAACCCTCTGAGTCATTTCAAAAACATTTCTCTTCTACTTGATAGAATGTTAAAAATAATTAAAAGTCTACCTTGAATTTTAGGTATAGACTTCTTGAGTATTTATTATATTTATAAATTTAAGAAGTACTTAAATAATTTCAGAAGATATTTTAGATACAGGGTATATAGAGAGAGATAAGAAAATTCTGGAATTGCTCTCAAAAGGTACCACTGCTTATGTACATAGGTCAAGGTTTTGAAGAAGATCTGTCTTTGTAAACTACTGTTCTACAAGAATAAAATCAGAGCAGCTGAAAAACAAACTGTAAACCCAGAAGTAAATAAAAGCTGTTTCTCTTCTGAAAACTTGAGAAACCTCAAAGGTCCTGTATGGACATTTGCAAGACTGGATTTACAAAACACAGGAATTTTACAATAAGATAGGAAAAATAGTAATAATAATAAAAATTGAGCGGACAATTTTCGAGACAAGCAGCCACACGAGTATTTATACGGATAAGCACATTTGGGATGTAAACTTGAATTTTAGTCTCCTTACGTTCCAGAATGAGCCAAAAGCCAGAAGTGAGTATAACTTAGAATTATAGTTCTGCCCATATATCCCTCTTTACTGTGAGGGTATTTTTCTTCACAGATTAACAATTACAAAAAAAAAAAAGACATACCTATTGCTTCAAATAAATGTCTATTGGCTGAATTTCTAACTACAAACTGAAGTTTCAGAAAGCTTGCCATTGTTTTCCCCTCAACTCTGTTCCGTAATATTGAATGCAAATTAATGGATATTTCCTCAAACACATACAAAAAAAAAAATTTGCTTTGTCTTATTTTATTAAAATAGATGTAGCCTGCAATTCTTATCTCACACTAACTGCAGCTGTGACATAGTCCTTAGTTTCTCTTCATTTTCGCAGAATCAGCTCTTACTGTAGTCAGATTTTTTTTTCCCCACATGCATTTCCCTTCCTACTGTGATGCATAAGGATATTCCATCTAGCACTGAGGAGAAAAAGAAATCACTGTTTTTCCCCACCACTCTTACCTACTGTTCTCCAGTTTCTTTTGTGTTATACTCTGCAACTATTTTTTTTTTTTTTTAATTTATGTGTACTTACTTACCTTCATTTCATTTCTTTCTACATAAGTTAATTTTTTGGGTTAAAAAGCAAGGCACTTCAGATTTCATTATTACCTGCAAAATTTTGCCAGAGAAGTAAAATACATATCTACCCTCAAATAGCCATATTAAAATAATCAGCTTGCCCAAAGCGAGATAACTTAATTAGCAATGGTTTGTCACTTTCACCATGGTTGCTCACTAAATTTGGGATTTGCTGAGAGCACAGAGTTCAAAAACATCACATTCGTCATCAGGCACATAAAATTTACTTTTTTTTTTTAACTTTTTCAACTAATAATCTGACATTTAAGTTAGTTTTCTAAAAGCCCCAAATCAGAATAGAAGGTAAAATTTATGAAGTGCTGTTTGTGACCAACATGGCAGGTTAGACATGACGCAGAGATCTAATTATGTGAATCTATACCGCCTATAAAAATAACTCAGTTTTGCCAAAGTCTCTTAAAACAGCTGAATTGAGAATTTTAAGTACAGGAAAGAACATAATGGAGATGAAAAGGGAAACAGTGATAGCCAGTCTAGGTACACATATATAAGCACAGAAACAATTGCAAGTGTTGTCATAAAACTTAATTACAGAAGGGAAAAATAACCCAAACAACAAAAAAGAAACCCAAACAAACCCTGAACATTTGCAAATGCCAGGAAAAGCTTTTCCTACTCAAATATCTGGAAAGTCAAAGCCCATTTAATAAAGTCAATCAAAATGAAATTTGAGGATAACTAAAGGCAGTTATTTAATGAAATTACCAAGAAATCTCAAGAAGCATCCCAAAGGCATCTTGACAAAATGTATTTAAAAATGACTGAAATCTCAGCTGCCCAGAGATGGTGTTGGAGCAGGAAACAGCTAAAATATTGAAAGAGAGTAAATCTTTGCCACAATAACCCTGCTGCAAACCACGGTTCAAGAACGCTCACAGCCCTCGTCTTTCAGGGTGACCTCGAACAGACAAAAGCTAACACATTATTTGGGCAAAACTCTTCCATTCCCAAGCAACAATAGCTGGAGAGGGTACTTTGGTATGCATCATCGTCACTTCTCATCTTCAGTCCCCAGTTTTTATCAGACTTGTTAAATTATCCTCCTGCACCAGTGTGCCACAGTGGAGCACAGGCAGCAATAGGCTGCAGGCAGATCTGAGAGGGTGTGTGGGAGCTGGATGGCCGTGGAAGTGGGGGCAGCTCAATGCAATCCTCCAACAGCACCCAGCTTCCTCAGCCTCTCCACAGGTTGTCCTGGCTCTCCAGAGGACATACTGCAGCCCACGAAGAGAGACGAGCCACTCAGTCACCCCACGTGGACATAACTGGACAGGTCTGTTCCTGTATTTCCAAGTTCTTATCTCAACTGGAAGAGGGAATCACCCAGTCTGACACAGGCTGGGGCTGAGAGAGCCCAGCTAAGATAGGAGGTTTGCAGCAATGTCAAGACCGTCTTTTGGACTGCCCTGGACACCTCTGAATCCTTCGGCACTATCAAGCTGCATGGCCAGAAAACAACATTCCACAGGGAGAAAGTACTGTAGCAGGCCTACGCATTTTTTTTTTCCATTTAGAGCTAAGTAAACAACAGTAAATCTGCCATGCAACCATGATTTTATTTTCACATAGGCACAGGCAGGAAAAGAGAGCAGATAAATATCTGAGGTAACAGAATTTTCCAACATACTCACTTGGAAATACATTGTAAATTTATCTGCTGAATTTATCAGTGATACAAATTCATATAGATATCCCTAATTACTCTGACATCACATGAAACCAAACTCTAGAACTAGAAGCTTGAAGAGTTAATCTTCATGTGGTAGGTTGAGAGATTTGTCAGGCAGTTTAAGAATGCTGTTTGATTCCAGTTGCACTATTCTAAAACACTTGTAGCTAAATCTGGGTAGATTTGGTAGGGGTAGAAAGGTTTTTTAAAAATTAGCCTAAGAAATAATTTTATTCCCCTCATCTTTTAGCACCAGCCTTCAAGTAACAGTAGTAGGGAAATGCAGAATAGCAGAAGCATGCAAGAGGCATTAGCACTCACATTTCTATTTCCACATGTTTCTACTATTTGGCAGCATCTATAAAATAAACAAGGTCATTTGTAATATTTGCGATAACGTCTCCTTTTTGCCATTTAACTCAACTCCAGTGCTTCGATTTCTTCCTAGAGGTCAAGCCACAGAAAAATAAATCCAACTGCATACAGCTTGATGACTGCAGCCCCATGCAGTATGCCATGCAGAGACACTTGAGAAATTATGCTCTTCAGCCAGAGAAGGCAACGGGTCACCACTTTGCGCAATATAACCATGCCCTGTGGCACAGCCTGTGATAAATGATGCCATCTTTCTGTACCTCTAGAGGCAGGAGTTGGCCACAGAGTGCTCCCATACAGTTGGTCTCCACTGCAGCCTAGATGCAGAGAACTCACCAAAGCTGTTGAAAGGAAATGTTTGAAAGAAGGCCACTAAAGGAAGTCTTTTTTTTTTGCGCTAGCTCCTTGACTTTTGACAGAATATCATGGATAAAACTCATAATTAGATTTGTCAGTTAGATCTCTTTTCGGAATTTGGTTTCTCAGGTTACTGGATGTCACTCGAAATCTCAGTAATTTTTTCCGCTTCTTGGAGAGGTTTAACACCTTTGGTGCAAGTCAACATTAATGCTACAGCACTATCCACTACATGTTGAAATCTAATGCACTTTGCTCTAATAATGAGGTCACTATTAGCATGCACAAAGGCATGTAATTGATTAGAAACAACATACTTCTCAATAAATAACGTACTTAGGAAGATGACAACCCAGTAACATGCCATTTAGAAAAAGTTTATTAGTCCATGAATTACAGCTTACCTCAGAAAAAACACAGGTGTTAAAATAGTTACAACTCAAGAAGGCAAAATATCTCAATCAATAAATCCCAAGTATTTTGTGCAAGAAAATATTTATTAATGTGTAATTTATCCACCGTAAAGAACAACCACTTTCAGATCTTCCTGGCTTTTGCTAAAGATGAGGCCCAATTATTTCAGCCCTGTGATTGCACAACATTAGCAAGTCAACACTTCCAAGTCAGTGATAACATGCAACATCCCTACAGAGGACCAAATTTGAGTGAATTTTTTCTTGTCCTTATTCTTTGGGGAGATTAACTTGTCAAGGATTTTCAGACCTCAAGTTCTCCCACATGTCTGCCTTGTCCTCATTAAGTGGAGAACAGCTCCAAGTCTTCACTCTATGCTGAGGGTCAAAATCTGAGTGCAACAATCTGAGGGCAATCTAGACCTCAATTATTCCCCAAATGTGACTCTCTTGAAAAGCACTTCAGTCCCAGGCTAGCCAATTAAAAGAAATCTTCCATTGCTGTAATGATACAGGTGTCTGAACCGTACCACGCTTCCACTTTGCTCTGTGCTACAATAAAATGCCATCTCTTTTCTGAACCCTTCAGGCATTTTCTGAGGTCAGTCTGCTTGCTAGTGGGCCATCTTCAGAATGAGCACAGCTGAATGCAATTGTACATATTTTTACAGCTAATGTTAATAATGTAATTACTGTGAATCACATTTCAGGGCTAGATTCAAATTCTAAAATCTCCCTCATATGCCCTTCCCTCAGAATGAGCCACTCTGAGTTAATATTGAAAACCAAAACATTCAGATTGGCAACCTTTACAACCTGATTCACACTCACATGTCACTGTAAACAAAATATATTTGAATGCCACAGTTAAGTTCATTAGAAATTAGCAAATGCATATTAAAAGCTCTTCTCCCAGATATAAAACTTCCTGTTAATGAAACTCAGCTTTAGAAGTCTTAACACATAAATCACAGAAACATTATTCCACTTGTAAATTTTAAGTATCACCAATAAAAATAATGCTTATCAAAGGAAGTGTTTGTAGTTGCTGCCATTCTTCTCATCTGTTTTACATTAGATTGCCTCAGAAAGATAAAAGCATCCTCATCACCTCTCCCAATGGAAAACACAGCAAACAAGACTGCATATTAAGGCATGCAAGAACAGAAAAGGTGCCTTTAAAAAAAGCTCATATACACTAGAATTAAGCAGCCTGCAAAACATAGGCCTTGCTTCAGATTCAAGAACTGAGCTGCAACAGGCAGTCATGCTGCAGGTGAGGAAGGAGATGGTGGGACCTACAGCGTACACCCTGAGTAGGCACAGCATAGCCTACATAACACTTCTATAAAGGTTGTGTTAATTCATCTTAGAAGAGCCACGATCAGTCTCATTCCAGTTTAAATATAAGACACTAGATTTGGAGAGAAATTATCACTGGCAGCAGCTTCAGGCACAAACTCCTGCAGCTTTAGACAGGGGTGGCTAATAAACTCCCAGACTTTCAAGCATCTCTGTCAAGATGCACTTTACAAATCAATAATAGCCCCTACCTATTAGCTAATAATAGCCAATAATGCCTACCTACCTATTAGTTTGAGAGGGCCTATCACAGCATCCTGCTGCTTCTATCCTAACCTGTAATCACTGAAACCTGAAGTATCAGAAGGAGAGAGGCAGATTTTTCCACATTCATCTTTCTTCACTGATGAACGATCTCAGCCTTTTTTTTAACTCTGTTCCTTCTTTTTAAAAAGCATAATTAATCCTCCCATTTATCTAGAGTCAGCCTATGTGCTGAGTAAGGGCTGCAAGTGACCACAGCAGTTTCAGCAGCTCTCAGCGGTGATCAGGCAGTGTGTATTTCCGATACAAGGTCCCTGTGCAGCCTCTCCAATACCACCCAGCAACCACTATTCCTAGATATTGGGTATTCCTAGATCAAATAAACTAAGACATGAGCTTATTTGGCATCCCCAGATTTAACTTCTTGACCACCCTCAGAGGACTAAGATCTCCTGTACCAGCTAACCCAAAGGACTGTGTTTCCCTCCTTTTGCAGTCCATCTGTTTAAACAAGGCCTGCTAAGCTTGTTTTAATTCTGCTTTTCTTCTTCTCCTTTTTCTTCTTTTTTGCTTGAAAGTCCCATACAAATGAAATCTACTATAAAGCAAAAACCATAACACACCAGATCAGGGATTTCACAGAAGTTCAGAATGGCTAAGGTTGGAAGGGATCTCTGGAGGTCATCTAGTTCAAATTCCCTCTCAAGCAGGGCCACATAGAGCCAGTTGCCCAGGACCCTGTTGAGAAGACTTTTGAATATATCCAAAGATGGAGAATCCACAACCTCCCTGGGCAACCTCTTCTGATGCTCCATCACCCTCACAGTGAAAAAGTGTTTCCTGATATCCAGACATAGAGCCTTCTGCATATCAGTTTGTGCCCACTGCCTCTCATCCTGTCACTGGCCACATCAGAAAAGAGCCTAGCTTCACCTTTACATTCTCTGGGTATTTATACACATTGGCAAGATATGCCTGAGCTTTCTCTTCTTCAGGCTGAACAGTCCCAGTTCTCCTAACCTTTCCTCACAGGAGAGATGATTGTTAGCCAGGAAAATTTCCCACATCTGAGAAGGGTGCCCCAAAAAAGTGACCTTGTACTATCCTGTTAAATACATGCTGTGGCATCAATGTTTGGCAATGCAGGACTGTGATGCTTGGATAACAGGAGAAGCTCTGCAATTCTGGTGCAACCAGCGCTGCCTTGGAGCAATCCAACCACAGAGATGTAAAAATAAAATAAGAAAGAGCAACACAGTATAAATTTGGAACAGCACTTTCCAGTGAGGGAGTTTGTTGAGGATAAATGTTATTCTTTACTCATCAGTACAGTCATTTTCAGGATTTGCCAGAGCAGCACTGCATACTGCTCTCCAGCATGTTTCCATTGGACAGTGAGGTGGGGGGAGCCCTCTCAATAGCCTGGCAAGGAACAGATGAGGAGGGAGGATATTCCAATAGAGTCAGATTTCTCACAGCCCATAGGAGCCCCACTGGTCACATCCAGTTCATTCAGAGGCACAGAGTTTCAAAGATCACAGCTAAGCCCAAAGACACAGACTCACATCACTGCCTATGAGCAAACCTTCGCTGCATTTTACACTGAGTTCAAAATAGAATCATAGAACATTCTGAGTTGGAAGTGATCACAAGGATCATTGAGTCCAACTGCTGAGTAAATGGCCTGGACAGGGATCAAACCCACAACATTGCTGTTATTAGCACTATGCTCTAACCAACTGAGCTAATCTCAGAATCAACACAATGATTGCTGCATTTTAAACCTATGTCAAAATTGATCCACAAAGATTTGTAAGTAATTAATTGATTTTTTTCCATGTACTGAATGAGGAAGAGGAATTCCACATGGCTTCTGCTGTATGTGTTCAATTATTTGAACATTAATAAAAACAACCACAGGGGTTCCATACCTAAGGACCCAGAAAAGTGGTTTTGTATTCATACATTCCTTTTCACATAAAAAGGCAATATCTTTGATGGAATATTGTTAAATATTGCATGCAGAAGTCCTTAATGTTTAAAACCAATAACTTATTTAGATTTCATTTTTATTTAAAGGCTTCCGATAATTTTAACAGTCGAAATAATGCAAACAAACCATCAACTTGGAGTCGTTTGCCTTCCTGTGTTCCCATATACCCTCTAAGCAAGATAATCCTCAAGGGACGAGTCGTATGCAAATTTATATTGCAGCTTGGGATTGTGCTAAATAATTACTAACAAAAATGTATTATTTAGCTCCAGGCTATCTCGGTGCATTAGAATTAAATAGCAACTATTTGCTCTTTCACTCATGGCACGAACTACTGGGCTGATGTCAGCATCATTTTGAATGCCATTATCGCAGTCTCCGGCTCTTTAGAAGGAGCAGGCAGATTTATTTACAACCTAGTGAGTGTCTCACATTTCTTTAAGCATGACACCATAGAAAATATCCTTCTTAGTCTAGATTACCAGGAGCGTATTAGTATTATTAAAAGCTATCCTTTTATTAAGAAGGTTGCTATGACATTCCCATCTCTATGGGAAAATTCATTATCACATACCATTTGAGCACCGGTAGGCAACTGCACATATTTACTGCAAGGGAAATGCCAGAAAGCAGAATACACTTTTGAGTGTTTGCCAAAGAGTCATGTGACACATGCCCAGATCTGGTGTTAAGGGTTGTGGGGGTTTTAATTCCTTTTTTTTTTTTTTTTTCCAGAAATACCAATGAAAGAGAGTAACAAGACACTGCACAAGTCTGAATCCCAGCTGTTCTGCTCTTTGGAAAGATCCCAGAAGCATCAGCACTGTACACTCCCACTGACAGGCAGAACAGGCTGAAGAAATAAGAGGGCTGAACCACAGGACTGTTTGTTTTTCATGGTCAGTGACAAGGTCCAGGACTTGCCACACTTGCAGACAACTACTGAATCACACTGGGAATATCCTCTCTGTGTCTTTCCTTCCAGGGGACAAGCGCTTGCAGCCTCAGCCATTTGGGCAGAATCTTTCCACGACATCCTACTCCATCTGTGAGCATAAGAGTCACAATGTGGCCATAAATTATTAGTTTCTAAGGCTTAATTGAGCATATATAAAGATACACACCCCCCTGCCTCTGTCTTAACCAATGCCATCTTCTTTTTTGTGTCCTTTTTAATAGCCATATTTATGATGGAAATATTGTAACAATGCATTCAAAACACATTGCAAACTAAATATTCATTAAGTCAAACAAATACTCCTACAGAAATATCCTCTTATGGATTCATAGCAAAGGGGGATTTGTTTCAGTGCTTGGCAATACACTTTTTCTGCAAGCAAAACAGTGCTCAGCCTGTTCTGGCTCAGCCTTGGCTTACCAGCAGTCGCTCTCTCTGCTCTCTCCTTGTTACGAAGGTTTATCTTGAGGCAGACTGAACCCAAAAGCCCTTTGGCCTAATGCTGTCATAAAACCAAAGCATCCAAACTTTCCTCTAACATAAGAATGTAATTCTTTATGGACATTGAGGCAAAAAGTAATCAAAGCTCATGGATCTGAACACCATTTTTAGCAAAGGTTTCCTCAGTCAGAGAGCAGAACAAGGTCAGTTTCCTTCTGAAATTTCATTAATAGCTTTGTCATGCCTTTCTGTCTCTGTCCTATTCAACTTAGGAGGGTCACCTCACTCTAAAATAGAGAACAAAATACAAATACTCCCAGACTTTCTGAATATGAGTTCAAGGTTAAACTTAGGCTCACCCTTCCATCTGGACACATACTACCAAAAAGTGGGGAAAAAATTAGGGCTGTTCAACACCATCAAATATTGAAATGTGTCCTTGTATTCTGCATGTTCATTCCCTAGAGAAGGCCTGCAAGCAGTATAGTATTCAAAGCTGAGCTACCTCAGGCAGAGGGAAGTGAAGGCTGCCACTACTTCAGAACTGAAGTTCCTACCTTTTAAAATTATGGTTTTCCATCTTCCACAGGCCAAAACTCATACTTGCTTTTAGAAGGTGACACACAAAAAAGCAATAATCACAATAGTTATCATTCAGCTCCCAGGCTTTTTTATTATTTTGGCAAATACATGGTCAGCATGGGTCGGTTTTTAGTCAAATACACATTTTAAAGTACGTGTTTTGCTACAGCTGATATTAAACCTACTTGAAGCAGATGGGGATACATCCACTTCCCTACTCATTAGATAAACATAGGGAACACATTCACATTTAAGTGTCATTACCATCCCAATTATGCCTTCAGACTCCAACTAGAAATACTTTATTTTTATTTGGACCAATATTCAGCCAGTTACCATTTCAAATATTGCCAGGCAACAGACAATGTGAAGAGATGGAGTCATCAAAGAGCTGAAGGCACAACATTTTTTAAGTGTAAATTAAATATTGATTAAGCAATAATTAAAATGCTATTTTATGCTTTTAAACTTGAACCAAACACCAATTAATGTAATGAAGTCCATTGAATCCTCTATTTTAACAAGTTCTCTGACAAAAGGACAGTTTAGTCTCTTACATCCTCAGTAGATGCTTCATCTGACTTTGGTTCCATTAATGTGTACAACATTGTAAATGGGAAGCACATAGAAAGCATACCTTATGCCTTAGTTTATTTACCTAAATGGATTTGAACATAGAGCAGAGATATCCCTACAGATCTGTAACACAGAGAAAGCATTATTAATTAATAAACCTTCAGATGAGCAAATAAATCTAAGTTCTAATAAGTTTACAAGAACCACTTCCTCTTTTTTAATATAGTTCAGGCTCAGGAACACAGCCTGAACATAGCAAATCAACAAACATAAATGGAAAAACATAAGTACAACAAGAGCAGTGTCAAAGCACTGTCCACTTCTCACCACGAAAAAGACAAATATAAAACTACAACAAAGGAAGCAAGTTTTGACAACTTCATTAGGAGAGAGAATTTTACAATCAAAAGAAGAAGGAAACATAAAATGTCTAAAAAAGGCTTCTCCTGTGAAGACAAGAGAAACAGTCTCACTGCTCCAAGTAGCAGTGCCTATCCATGGTGCAAAGAAAAAGCCCCACACCACTGGTGACAATGTTTCACATGTCAGCATGTTCTTATCCTGAAACAACACTAAACACTAAAAATAGGGCTTCTCCACTGTCAGGACAATGTCAAAAAAAAAAAAAAATCCTACAAAAGGGAAATCCCTCTGATATTCCAAGACTGAAAACAGAAATAATCAGCTGAGGAGTCAGGACATTGCTTTCTCACTTTCACTCTTGACTAGGTAAAGCAGCAGGCACCAGGGACACCAGCTCAAGTGCAGCCCCTAATAGCAAGTACTGCAGGATCTGCTTCTGAGCTTTTTTCCCTCCCTGGAAGGGCTGCAGCTGCCTCATACTTAACCCTGCATCAAACTGGTAGTATTAAGCAGATCCTCCTACCTCCCCACCCTCAAAGATGGTTGTAACTTTAAGTCAAAAGCCATAAACATATGTCACATTTGATTTTCTTAAGTGATTAGTATATTACTAATCAAATTGAGAAGCTGATTAGCAAACTGAATATCTGATTAGCTCCTTCCATGATGCAAAGAATTAGATATTAATCAAAGCTCATGAAGATAAGCACCACCATCCTTACACTCAAACCAAGCACCTGCAATTCAGAAGGGGGCAAATAGTGATTATTAAACCAAAGAATTGTGGCTCTTTGATTAGTTCTAGACACTTTTTCCTCATCCAATCAAGATAATTATACAATAAATCTTTGAAAATGCATGCTGTATTTAACAAAGCAGGCCTGATACATTTGTGCTCAATAAGGACTCTTCCCTCAGTGCTCCTCCAGCTACCTAATATCCTCTTTTCCAAGATGACCTACTACTACAAAATTCTATTCCAACAGCTGCTGACTGCTTTACTGATATTGGCACAGACAAGTAACTCATGATGTTGTACAAAAACTGAGTTTGTTCCACAGATGATAGAAGGCAGTTCATAAGGTGGCTTAAAATATGAGGAAAGGAAAGGGGAAAGAGAAAAAGTATCTGTTGGTGTCAAGATAATTTCTTGGCAGAACTCAGCAAGAGGACAGCTCTCAGCTGATTAGCTGTGCCTTCGTAATTAAAGAGTCATCATAGTCACTGGGACTTGCTTCAAGCTAGTTTCCAAGTTAGAGTTATCAATAACAAACTTTAAATATATTCTACCCAGACTGATCCCAATGCAGGGCTAGGTTGGCAATGATTAATTGTTTTGAGTTTGAGTTTTGCTTTGTTGGGGTTTTTTAATTTAAACTTGAGTAATCAGTATCTGTCTATTAAATCTTTTTATCCCTGCAGTATTTTTGTTAAATCAATGTTATGATAACTATAAACAAAGAATTTGGCTTTTATTTCTTAAATGTTTCCAAATAAACATGCTTATTAGTTTCCTGCTTATCGTGGGTTTTTTTCAAAGAAAATTGTAGCAAACTTTAACCATGTCATAAATTCTGAGGTATAAATTCTTTCTCAGATGAGAATTAAAAATCTTAATTAATTCCTCTCTGCCTACAGCCAGCAAATATATTTCAATCAGCTTTATCATCCTCTGCATCAGCTATTGGATAAAACACATTAGCCACTGCACAATTGCTGTATCTTGCCGGCCCAAGAGAGCCAAAGGATCACATTTCGGTCCCCCTTAATGAGCTGAATTATCAAAGAAAACAAATGTTAGTCCTCAAACTTGCCTTCAGTTACCATCAGTATTAAAATCTGGGCCATTACAACATTTTCTTCTCTGTTTTTTCCTCTCTTCTTTCTTTTCTCCTTCTGCTAGGAAAACCTGCACCCATTAAAATGTGATCACTCATCAATTTTCCTGTGCTGTCAGAAGTGCATTTGTTTCTGAATGGCTCGAAGCATTGCTGTGAGAATCTTTATAAAATATATCTTGAGCAGACTCTCTTAAACTGGGTGCTACAATCCTTTCCATCTTGAATAAAAACAACAAAAACAAGAAGGAATACTAGGAAGTGTTCATCTATTACCATAACAAAAATCACCATATTTGTATTTAGCTGTGACAATAACATGAATAATTGAACACAAACCTATTGACTTGCAAGTGATATAATATACAGGGATGGGAATTGTGTTTCATACACAATTTTATACATGAGGAAGATGAACAATTTCAGTCCAAATCACTGTTAAATTATCAGAACAGCAAACATTCACATATTCCTTTGGTGTTTTTCTAGGCACCAAATTATTACATTCTGCTTTTGAAAACCAAAGGGGAAACAAAAAAGGAGAGAATGAAAAAAAAGATGCAGTACCATCCAAATTATGTCTATTCGTTTGTATCACATGTAATATCAAAATCTATTGTGAACTACACACAGCCTGAGCAGTGACTAAAGGAAAATAAATCACAATTTTGAATACCAAAATATGGAAGTCTTTACTACTAGGACAGAATAAACGACTCACTGTCCACAAGTGAAGAACAAGAATGTACACATATAATTGATGCATTTTTCATAGAAAAGGTAATGTAACACAGAGATACAAATTCAGAATTCTTCAAACTCTGTTATGGTATTTAACAACACTGTAGCAGCTTCTTCATCTTCGCCTTCCAAAATTTGCCTGGAATCATTTCATTCCTAAAGAAAAAGGCTGTGGGAGTGCTGCACATAACATTTCTGAAGCAAACTGGAACAGTTGGTGAGATGCAACTGCAATTCAAACTGACTGAACACACTAAAACAGTTCATGGGAAGCAGCAAATGCAAGATTTCTCTACTATCTTGTGCTATTACACAGCAGTGAAATAGAATTTCACTTGTGCATTCATAAAACACAAGGACACCCACACTTAGTGCTGCAGAGCAGAAAACGCGATGCACTCGCTAAGAGAGTCCACAGCAGGTTAGGCACTTACTGATACTTCCCCAAACACCTAATGTACCTGGCCTGGCTTTGATGCAGTGCCTTCCAAACGTTCTGTTAAAAACAGTGAACTTCAGCATCATTAAAACAGCTGCCCCTGCTGTGTAAAGTAGCCCAAATGAGGTTCTCATTCAAAACTCTGTCTTTTTTGCTGTGGAACAGACTTCAGCATATTATACAGCCTGCACTGTGTTGAGATAAAGGATGCTCAAGGAGCACTGGATGACTGGCATCCCATTGGGTCTCTCAAGAAAACACATTTCTCATCTCAGGAGGCTACTCCTTAGAGAAGATTTTAAATACATACACTTCAAAATTATTTCACAGCTGTGCAAGTACCTTAACTCTCTGGCCGAACTGAAAGACCAGACCGACTTAAAAGAGTAAAGCCTTGGTATCCAACTGGGCCATAAAAAGCAGGCTTTTGCTGTACTCTCCCCTGGCTTTTAGGAGTTCAAACAATTTCTACTACACATTTCAGTCGTTCCTGGTTTATTTTATTTTAAGCTACTGTAAGAACATTTCAATAGGAGAATAGAAGACAATTAGCATGTCTCCAGACAGCAATTTGAACTTTGTGGAGCTTCTGGCTGGTAGCTTTGAACACCACCTTTCTTAAATAAGGTACAGTTTTCCCCCCCTTCCCTCCTTGCCAATGGTTAGGACAACACACCTGTCGAGAAAAGATGCATCCTCCTACTGCTCCGTTTTTTCTCCTTTAGTAAGTATGATTGTTAAACTTACAGCAGTTACAGACAGACTGGAT
This sequence comes from Gymnorhina tibicen, assembly GCA_013399875.1. Taxonomy (NCBI): domain Eukaryota; kingdom Metazoa; phylum Chordata; class Aves; order Passeriformes; family Artamidae; genus Gymnorhina; species Gymnorhina tibicen. Next base: position 644,645 of record VXAZ01005984.1, on the reverse strand, counting down.
ACCTGCTGGAACTTATATCCCTACAAAGCCCAGAGTACATTTCTGATGGGCCACACAACCTCAAATCATCTTCCCAAATATTTAATGGAGTGGTGCAGGTGACACAAAGGGAAAAAAAGAAAAAAACAAAAAAGAAAACACCAAATCATCATTACCATTGATTAAACCACAATTAAACCATCATTAACTCTTTGCAAAACCTGCTTTCTGAAATTCACTTCACTTGGAGAAACACAAGCAGGTGTCATCCCCATAATCATTCTCTTGTCACTCCTCGAGACCTGTATTTTGCTCGGCTACCCAGTCCTCAAGACTGTGCTGCCTTTTTGTTTATTTATTTATTTACTTCCAAGAAAGATAGAGCTGGGTTTTTTAACCCCCATGCATGGAAGTAAAACCAGCAAAACACAGGGCAACATAGACTTGGGACAACCTGCAACATGGTAAAAATTGCTTCAGTTGTTTCAGTATGTTATAAAGTCTCACACCTAAAGATAACAGTGTAAATGTCAGCACCTTTAATTGTCCATCATCTCTGCAGAAATATCCAGTGCTTATTCTAACACTCCCAAACTGTTTCCAGAATTGCAAATATGCCAGACATCCCTACTGTTTTCTTCCAAAAGTTCTGAGTTTACTCCTGTTAGTATTTAGGTACTCAGGTATTGTCAAATAAAACCAACTTTCAACAACTCAAAAACCGAAAACTAATGGGGAACACAAAATAGGATTCAATATCATAATAGGAAACATCATTAATGCCAGCCCTTATTCTCATTTTTCTTATTTCATTAAAAGCCAAAAAAAAAGAAAAATACAAAAATGTAACCTGCTACAAGAGTTTGAACAAACGATATGCTGCACAACCAAATTTTGCCACATCGCTTACGTCTAGATTGCTCAGCTTCATCAAATTTCAGCTATACCAAGTGAACTGAAATACCAAATTATCAGAACAAACATTTGCTCTATTTCAATATTTTAACAAGGAAATTAATACCTCGATAGAAGAGAGAGATCTAACTGAATTCCTGGCTGAATTAAAGGTTGCAGACTGATGTTATCTACTCTCTGCTCTTACTGGTGTGACTGCCAGGGCTCCAAGTGCACCTGCATAGGCAGCAACTGCCCTCAAGAACCTCACCAAGGATCTCACCTATCCCCCACAAACACTCCTTCCCTAGAATGAAAATATGCCTAGCAAATGAGGCGCTCAGACACAAAAGAATGTCTGAGAACAAATGTAAGGACTTCCACGGTTTCTGCAGTCATGAAATCAAATATTAAAGAAGCCTTTGTTTAGGCCAAAAAAACAAATATATAAAAAACATCTTTTTCACCCTTAATTATGCCTGGAAGAAAAGGGTTTTCAAGGAAAAATATTTCTTCTGAAGTATGCTACTTGCAAGTGCAAGGTAAAAAATTACACTCATTCAGATATTAGCACTTTACTTGCATGCATCTATAAAGTATCTTTTTCTTTAGGTACAGATACACATACAGATGTGTTCAGACATATCAGAATTCCAAAATTCAAACCCTATTTAATATTAAGGAATCATATTTGCACATCAAGACTACTACAAAAAGTCTAGGCAAACTCATACATTTACTGCGTATCAGAATATCATAATAACCCTGAAATGAAAGTGACACTTTATATCAGAAAAAATGCATAATAGACTGGATGTCCAGTATTTGAAACAGATGATCTAAATAGCTCTGGCTTAATTTTCATCCCACCTCAACAAACAACATGATTCGTGCTGAGACAGAAAGTAAAGGGAATGCTTGTAAATGCTGTTTTATTCCCTACCAGAAGGGGTAAGTATTAATGATGCATAAATATTTCCAGAAAAAAAAATCTTAAAAGCTTGGAGGCCATATGTTATCCTCACAGCTACACCACAGAATAGAAATATGGCTTTATTTGTGTGTTTACTGGAGTAACAGCCAACTCCACACCTAATTAAGATTTCATTAGTATTTCCATATTCTCAAAATCTGTCCGGGGCTCTATCTGCTAAGCCTCCCAACAGAAGTTATAGTAGTACTTCTCTATGCCCACATATCCCTGTTTACCACCAGCATAATTATAAATGTATGTACCTTTTATTTTCTGGCACTGAAAAAAACCTTCAAATTTTGTCTTAAGTGTCAGTCAGCTCAAAACTACAATGCTCATGGCAGAGAAAACTCAATTAGTCTCTTCGTGTGATTATCTCCGACTGTCACCAAGTGAAGTAACAATTACTCCCAAAGCCTAGCGGGCTGAGAGAAAAGACATGAAGAAAGAGGAAAGGCTTAAGTGACTTCAGTGGGAGAATAGGCACCAGCTACCCCCTGTTCCACTTATTTCAGGTCTGAATACAGCCATTTATTAATGAGCTTCAACAATACTAAGAGAAAAAGAAAACATCAAATTGGGCACAAAATAAAAGTAACTGTATTTGTCTAAAAATATATAATGAAGAACCCACAGTCCTTTCCATTGTAGTCAATTGATTTAAACTAAAACCAAAACAAGCAAACCCTCCCCACCAAAAAAAACAAAAAAAAATCCCACATGCTAAAATAAAGCTACAGTAGTCATCAGTTTGTCCATTCAGGGAACCTGGAATTGCTGCGCGTTATGAAAATTCTGACTATACCCAAGTTCTGCAATATACAATATTTACTTAAAATCTATTTTTCGTCATGTTTTCTGAAGATCACCAAAATCTGCGCTCTTGGGTAAATTAAAGATTCCCAGGCCACCTGGGCATGATTGCAGGGGCACACTTGTTCACTCATATTGAAATTTGAACTGAAGAGTGAAGGACTCATCTTGCATTACCCAAGAAAGTTGTTGGGGTTTATTGCTTATCTGCTTCACCACATGTTACTTAAATTTGCTTAGACGGTTTCAAGTTAATGAATAAAATAAAGTTTACTAAGATAGTATAAATTTTAAAAAAGTAAAGAAGGAAAGATATTATTATTTTCTTCTTTCCTCAATAACTGTCACGCCCAAATGGCATAGACAGATTCATTCAATCTGACAGGCAACAGTAGGACCAAAACCTTCTGGAGGAGTAGCCTCTCACACACTAACAGACACCACGTATCAGGGGATGTCCATGTGCCCACTGGCAGCAACACACACGGGGATCTCATCCAGAAGAGAAAGCCTATCAGCCACAGCAGCACGAATAACTATGCGGCAGCCTCAGGGAGCTGCAACTTCCCAATGATTTCAGCTAACATCTGCTGGAAACCCACAGTGCAGCCTCACTATCCTGCAACAGGCTGCCAGTGAAGTCAGTCTGAGATGGGAGACAGAATGAGAACAAACCACAGAAGAGAAAAGAGAACGGATTCTGAATTCTTTGTATATAAAAATAAGATTGGAAGAAATGTTCACTGTTCCAAGAGAAAATGACGAAATATCATAGTAGTAGTAGTAGTAATAATAATAATAATAAATGATAAGTTATAAATGAAACAACACCAGGCAAACCTCTTTCTCCCTTTGAAATATCACGGGATGTGGCGATATCAGAATAGTGCTATGCCAAGAGAAAATAAGCAGCATGAGGTGTTCATGTTGCTCACTAGCAGTGGGTCATGCCATAGAGAGCCAACAGTGTGTGTGTGTGTACATAAACATTTGGTCCACAATTACGTACACCAGAAATCTGGCACATATGCAGTTTTCTCTCATCCACAGTATTGCCACAGGAACATCAGCTAGCCTAATTAGTCATCCAGCTTGCATACCATTTGGAAAAAAAGTAACACTTGGAAGTGTTCTATAAGAAAATCTCTGATTTAATAGCCCAAATAAAGCCTGGGAATTAATTCCAGGTCACATTATATAACTGAGTGTAATTAATCTAAACTGTGACAATAGATTTGAGTGCTTACCCAAAATGTTTTCATTTTTGTGCTTTCCACAAATGTTAACAAAATGCTAAAGGAAAACAGAGTACAAGTGATTCACAAGACACTGGAGTCTCAGGCAGCACAAGTCACTCTTTTAACTGACTTGGAAAATATTTCAAGAAAGATGAGCAAGTGCTGTATTACTACTGGGCTTCTCTCTCTAGCATTCATCCAAAGCCCATTATACAAAGGTATTTTTCCTTTGGACTTCAGTGATCCTTAGATCCGGTTACCTTTCAGTGCTCAGTCAAAGGACTTAAGAGACCATTTGACTTTTTTCACTTCAGTGCCAAGAAGCCATCTTTGATAAATCTTCTGCAATCCATCATAAAATCATTTCTCTAATTGTTTATTAATGTCGTATCGCTACACAACTATTTGCAATTATTATTTTTATAATAATAAGGGAGAGAGACAATACCAATTTACAAATGTAATTAACAAAAACCTTGCTCTCAAGGAGGTAATGAAAGCAACAACTTGTGCAGCCCAAAAAATAGCTTGGCCTTTAACCCAAAGCTTCACAGGCCTTGATGTTGTCTCAACGAACAATGTTGTCGTCACTTTGCTGTAATATTGCCAAGGAATACACATCCAAAATTTTAGCTGTGGATCTTTCAGTGCAGAATCAACAACTCCCAAACAAATCCATGGCCAACTGCCCAGTTACCATGAAATGCTTTCATGCAGGGTGTGGAATTAGAATAAATTGAAGCCCACTTATGTTGAACAGAGAAGCAATGTCACTGCCCTTTGCAGTGCATTTACTGACTCAAAGACAGTTCATCTTGCCTGACCTTCCTGAGGGATGTGAACAAATAACAAACACAAAAAGATGAACAATTTTAGAGAGTCGCATGCCATATTGCCTATGGACACTGTTTCTAGCAGGATCATTTTCTAGCTCATTTAATCTAAATGTTAACACTAGTAATAGACCATCTAAACCGTTTACTTTTTATTTCAATGAAAGAGTGAACATGAGACCGTAAGATTTAAATCTGTCCCTCACAAAAATAACATAACTTATTTAAACTGTAACACCTATTACACCAAATAAGTGGGTAAACAAGCATTTTTGTGACAAGGTTTTCCTGTCTCAAATCAAATATGAAACAAAAAACCCAACAGTTTTTCCAAAGAAATATGCAAAAACAAAATAACATATCACTGTAAATCAGAGAAAAAAATATGCTGAACACAGACTACTTAATAAACCTATATTAAATGGTAGAGTCACAGGAAATAGAATATTTGATCTTGCATTCTGTCAATTTCCAAATACAATAATTCTGGCCAAATAAAATCTCTGATGTTTCTAAAAGTTGATCAGATAAGCAAATCCACAAATTCACCAGTTACATTTTTTCTACCTCTTATTAAGGATACAAGAAATGTTGCAACTTTCTCTACAAATCGCACAGATTTCTGTTTGGGACTAAATTTGCAAATCACATCATGCCATTAATAAGGTCTATACTATGTGAAAATGACACAGGACATACACAGATAGAATATGCGTTTGGAGGCCAAAACATTTCATTTCTTTATTTGAAAACTGTAAGAACATAAAGGTATTCAAAACTATTTCAGAATTATATGACTCTTGGCTATAAAGTTTAGAAAAGATACAACAGTTTTATGGTACTCAGAGCTTCTAACACTCGATAAAAATAGTTATAACTTCTATGACCCCTTACTACTACTCTATGGGTGAACTTGCATTAGTAAGAAAGCAAGCCTAGACATTGAATAATTTATAACTAAAACATCTCAAATCTTTGCAGCATTTCCAAAAGTACATTAACTTTAGTTTGATTAAGTTCTTGCCTGTCTTTGTCTCCTTTTGTGGTGGTACTTACCTAACGTATCTTTACTTTTTGCTTTGTATTACAAGAAAGTACATTCCAACAATAACCAGGAGAAACAGCACTTTTTTTTCAGAACAACTTACAGCTTAAAAGCCCAGTATTCACAAACAGATGTTAATAAGGAGTATAGAAATTTCAACAACCATTAGTAAATTTAAACACCTATATTTTAGTATAGTCTTTCCATTTTAAAATTAATTTATCCAAATTTTAATCTCAGGTGTCTTCTTGAGGTTCCTGGTAAAAACACCATATGCAGGGAAGAGTGAATAAGTCTCTCTTTGAAATCTATTAAAACAGAGCTTTAATTAATTTATTTGACATTAGAAACTGGAGATATCCTGGAGTACTGCATTTGACAAAAAATGTCTAACACAGTAATATATTACAAGACTTGTAAAAATTCTCTGAACTTCATTTTAATATTAGTATGAAAAGTTTGGAATTTTTTGTTTGTTTGTTTATCTTGTTTTGGTTTGTTTTTTAAGAGAGAGAAAAAATGAGAACTACCACATTTAGAAGTCAGACCAAGAAGAAATGAGTTAAAACAGTCCAGTACAGAAATTCAAATGCAATTCACTTTTAGAAAGAGTACAAAAGTCTCAAAAGATTAATAATGAGAGGTTAAGTGCAGCATTTTTCATTGAAAATTGTATGGCAGCTACATAATGCAAACATATTGGTATGGAAAGTCCACTGCAATAGAGTATTAAAAAGTCAGATGCAAAGTGCAACTAATTCAGACAGTAAAATTGCTATTTTAATGACATTTTGTTCTGATTACCAAATACCAGCATCCTAATCCTAAATCACTGAGAGTAATTAGTTTCCTAGTCTCCTCTTCCCTATACCTAAGTTTGCTCATCTGAACTATATCTTAGAAATGAATGGGCCTTCCCCCTGCTTGGGTTTTGGAAAGCCATCAGGTCCTGACTGTATTCTGGAGATCGGGGCATAAACCCTGCTGCAGAATCAGACATTTTTGAAGGGAAAAGGTGGAACAGAAACTAGGTGGATTCTGACAGGGTTAAAGTTTTGGGGTTTTTTCTCCATATTGTTCATGTTTTCCTACAGCAGAATAAGTAATAAAAGAACGTTATTTTCCTTTGCTTGTGCCTGTTTCCCTCTTCCACAGAGGGAGCCTAGTTGGCTACTTTGACCTACATGCTAAAGTTTTAGCTGCATCAAGAGAAGATGAAATTAATCCCTCCCTAACTCATCTGTCTTTACAACCTTCAAAAACCTTTACAACCTCCAACTACTGACCAGGTGAGACAAGGACAAGAAATAAGAGTGTGTTAAGAACAGCTGAAATAGCAGTTGCAGAGATCATATCTTTTTTCTTATATCAGCAGATTAGGAGATACTGGAGGAAATAAAAGCTTTTTGACACTCAAATCCTTTATTGAACTTGAAAAACTACAGAAAATGTGAATATAAGTAACAAATTGAAAACACTGGGTTTATGTAATTGGCTTTGTTCCAGACCAATTAGAAAAATTTTAGAAAAAGGGAGCTAGACATCTATAGAGCAGAAAAAGCTTTTGGCAGGGCTAGAAGCAGTAACTCATAACATACTGCCCAAGCATGAAGAATAAATACTTTGCACCTAGAGAACAGCTGAGTGTTAGGAGGTGATACTCAGGGAAAACAATATTCTGCCACAACGCCAATGTCTCCATTCCACTTAGTATCTAGCGAGATTCTTCTTTTAGCACTGATATTAATTTTTAAAGGGGTTTTTTACACTTTTTCTTGAAAGACAAGACTATGAGAGGCTTTTTTGCTTAAGGAAAATGTTCCTTTTCGGAGTTATTTTGTCCATAACTCATTACCTGTGTAAGTTTAGGCTGGTACATATAGATTTCGCCCACTCCAGCAGCACTCAATGCACTGAATAAAGCATACTACATGTTGAAATTTTCACATATAGAATTGTCAGCTGAGTCCATACAGCACTGTAAATAGCGAGACATCTTACAGTTCTTAGTCCAAAGAAAGTTTTCATCATAGCATTAGTTTGCAGACATTAGGGAGCAGGAGGAACAGTTAGGAAACTAACAGCTTTTGCAGATGTTAGGGAAGAGTTGGGAAACTTCTTTGAAGAAATGATCTGGCTTATTTGAAGACCAAGTAACCTATGATACATTGTGTGTGCTAAACAGCATATAGCAATATCATAGAATTGAAGAAAGGTTTGGGTTGGAAGGGATCTTAAATATCTAGATCCCCACACCTTGGGAAAGAAAACACATAAACAAACCAAAACCAACTACTCATAGTGGGTTGTTTCTTTAAACCAGAGTACATGTACTGGTCACGTTACTCTCTCAAATAGAGAGCCTTTGTTGAGACCCATCCTTAGACTGGTGAGGTGCTGTGTCTCCTCAGATCACACAGAGATACTTTTGAGAGCCTTAGCTTTCTAATGGCTTGAAACTGTGTACTAAAATAAATCAGGACATGCAACCAATCCCTAAGCTCTTAAAGCTAAATCCAAAATGTATCACCACATTCTGTGGAAATTATGCTACATACAGCCAGAACAAGTTTGATAGCATGTCACATAAAATCAAGTGGCTAAGTGGCAATTTCCATCTATTCGTATACATCAAGAATGTTGGATGTCAAGACAGACAACAAAAACATTTTGAGTTTGTAATTTTTCTCCCGCTATAAAGGAATCATAGTTTCATTAACACTTCATTAACACATTCATAAAGATATTATTACCATAGCCAGCAATTTAGAAAGAGCAGTAAAACAGCAAAAAAAATTATTATACATTATTTTAATACTATAATTATGATCTCTTCCATTTTCAATTAATGCCATAAAGTCCTTTGATTCAATTACTATAGAAAATTTTACAAATATGAGAGATACTTGTCTTTTTAAAATATCATCTTTGGATATATACAACTTCAATAATAGATAGGAGTGTTTTGGCAGTTATTTGTAATTAATTTCCTGAAGAACACAGAATCACAGAATGGATAAGGTTGGAAAGGACCACAGAGGGTCATCTGGTCCAACCTCCCTCCTCAAGCAGGGTCAGTCTACAGCACATTGCACAGGAATGTGTCCAGATGGTTCCTGAGTATCTCCAGTGAGGGAGACTCCAAAAACTCTCTAGAAAATCTGTTCCAGTGCTCCATCACTCTTATAACAAAGAAGTGTTGAGGTTCACAGGAACTTCCTGTGTCTCAGTTTCTGCCTGTTCCCTCTTCTCCTATTGCTTGGCACCACCAAGAAGAGACTGGGTCCATCCTCTTGGCAGTCTCCCTTCAGATACATACACTAATGAGGCCCCCCTCAGCCTTCTTCAGGCTAAACAGGCCCACCCAGCTCAGACTTTCCCAAGAGAGGTGCTTCAGTCCCCTAAACACCACAGCCCCTTGCCCCAGAAGCTCCATGTCTCTCTTGTACTGAGTAGCCTAGAAGTGGCCACAGCACTCCAGATGTGCTCTCACTAGGAGGCCACATATGGTTGAGTAGAGGGGCAGGATCACTTCCCTTGACCTGCTGGCAATGATCTTCCTTATGCACCCCAGGATTCCCTTGGCTTTCTTGGCCCCCAGGGCATATTGCTGGCTCAAGGACAGCTTGTCCTCCAGAAGGACTACCAGGTCCTTCTCTGCAGAGCTGCCTTCCATCAGGTTAGCCCCCAGTTTTTACAGGTGCATGGGGTTATTCTTCCCTGCTTGCAGAACTCTGCACTTGCCTTTGTTGAATTTCAAAAGGTTTTTCTCTGCCCATCTCTTCAGCCTGTCAAGGTCTTTCTGAAGAGCTACACAACACTCTGGGGTATCAGCCACTTCTCCCAGGTTTGTGCCACTTGTGAGCTGCCTGGGGAGGCACTCTATGCCTTCATCTTGGGATCAGCCATTCAGCCAGTTCACAATCCACCTCTGTCCTCTCATCCAGTCCACACGTCCTGAGTGTGCCTATAGGGATATCATGAGAGACAGTACCAAAAGCCTTGCTGAATTCCAGTTAGACAATACCCACTGCTCTCCTCATCTAGTCAGCCAGTTGTCCCATTATAGAAGGTAATTAGGTTGTTTTAGGCATGATTTCTCTCTTATGAATCTGTGCTGACTACTCACAATCACCTTCTTGTGTTCCATGTGCTTAGAGGTGGCTTCCAGGATACGCCATTCCATCACCATTCCAAGGAGGGAAGTGAGGCTGACTGGCCTGTAGTTCCCTGCATTCCCCTTTCTGCCCTTTTTGGTGATGGAGTGACATTTGTTTTCTCCCAGCCCTCAAGCACCTCTCCTGACTGCCATGACATTTCAAGGATGATTGAGAGCAGCCTAGCAATGATGTCCAACATGTTATGAGTTACTGCTTCTAGCCCTGCCAAAAGCTTTTTCTGCTCTATAGACATTTAACTCCCCCCAACATTTGCAGGTGCATCCCATCAGGACCCATGGACTTCTGGATGTCAAGTTTGACCCTACTGTTTCAGTCCTGAGAAACTCTTGGGATTACACATGCAGCTAATGTCCTAGCCTCATCAGAGCAAATGTTTTGCCAAAGTCACAGGTTCTCCAAAACACTTAAATACTATGCAGTGTTCAACATCACACCTATATATCACCTCTGAAATCACTAGAGATGAGTTGCAAGGCATACAACAATAAAACTAACAGGGAACAATCTAAACTTTTCACAGAAGTCAGAATAATGTAGCACATTCCCCTCCACATGATCTTAATTCAGAAATTCAATGCTTTGGCATTTCTGACTAAATAAACTATTCTCATATTTCTCAAATGAAAAAATGTGGAGGTATTTATTTCATGGAAGATATAAACAGGCAGGCTGTGCACCTACAATCTTTCCATAGAATTACATGCCTAACAACCTTTTCTTGTGACTGACAGTTCTGATAGACTCAGCTGAAGGCTGATTTTAATGAAGCCCCATTTTCCAGGGTGAGACCATTATGCTAGAATTATTTTTGTCCTCATCTTAACTTTCAGCACAAAAAGGTCTCTCCTTTTCTCCTCCATCCTTAATATAATTTTAAATTGAAATACTGAACTCTTTTTACACAAATTGGTCTACTGACTTTCAGTCAGCTTTGCAAAAGATATTTTCTTCAGCTTATGTAAAGCCAGTGTGATAGATCATTTTGAATAAAATAGGCCTTGGACAATTTCTAAAATAGACTGCTCTGTTCAAATGAATAGAATATGTCGGTCACAAGACCTGACATCTAGAAGCATTCAACTCGGTATGTCGGATCCAAACAGGCATTCAAATCGCAGCAAATCCCAGTTTTCCTCTTTAAAATGAAGACAAGTTTTAGATGATGACCAATTAGAAAACAAACTCGAAAAGCATTTGAAACCTGCATGAAGTGTTAACCGAGAGGGCATTGCACACCTGAGCCTTCAGGCAGCAACTTCAGAACCAACACTACTGAGTTCACACACAGATATTAAAAAGCCCAGCATCAGCTGAGTCTTAAGCTCTTTAGGTGACATGGCTGTGACACTTCTGTAGAGATTTGGGTGGGAAACAAAGAATGAGCTGTGTATCCTGAGTCAGCAAACTGGACATATACCCTTGCTGAAATTGCAGGTTACAGAGACCATCACCTGCCACGGGTATGAGAGCACATGCAAGAGAAAGCAACCACTCCCAGGTGCTCAAGCTTTCTGTTGCCTCAGCTCACTAAAAAATTATTTCATCCCAGTGAGCTAAATGGCTGTTTCAGCAAATGGCAAATAATATATTAAAATTCAGCAAAAGAAGAAGGGCATGAAGCATGCTGAGGTTTAAGATAAACGAGCAGTGTGCTTACTTGTCAGAAGTCATCTTAAAGGAGTCCATGAGGAAATACAGCTGTCTCATTATAAAGGGTGAAAGATGACTCTGATGTCAATGAAACACAAGGACTAAGACATACAAGGATGTAAAGAATCATTTAAGAAATGATGCTTTACCAAGTCCTGTTTATTTATCTGCTATTCATCAAACAGCCCTTCCTTGAAGTTAACCATTTCCTCCAAATCCTTACAAAATGCAGTGCTGCAGGTTCAAGTCTGTCTGTGCACTGTCTTTTGCAGATTAAAACTTTAAAACAAGATTGGAAAAATCTGCACTACAGCTGCATATTGGGCATCAACAGCAGGGATTTGGTAGCAGAGGGTTGCAGAGGTCCCCCGCGTTCAGGCAGCCCTGAGATGGCTGCAGCTGGTTCCAGATGCCTCTGAAACCAGCATGAACAGCCCACCACCCCCAAAAACCTCAGGCAGGTTTAAAAAGAGGTTTAAGCATGCCTGTGCCACAAGAGGCAGGACACGCAGCACTGGAAATGTGGCTGGGAACATGCTCTGGGCAGGATGGACTGCAGCCATGGGTGACCCATGCTGAGGCAGCAACACCCCCAAGGGACTGCAGCTGTGGGGAACCCATGCCAGGGTAGCTGCACCCCCCAAGGGCACTTTGGCCTGTGGATGCCTCTCTAGAGCAGGGCATGAAGAAATAGAACAGTGGGAAAAACAGTAAAATGAAGAGGAGCAAAAATACACCTTTATGGCACATGACCTCACCTCCTGCACTTCTCTTCACCTCCCCAAAGACAGTGGGGAACACTGAACATAATCTGAAGTGAAAATAAGGGAAGCCAAGACTAGGGAGGGGTTAGAATAGGTGTTTGGGCTAAGCTGAGCCTGGGGGAGGGGAAGAAAAGCACTCAACTCTTTTAACTGTCTATATTCTTTCTTTTTGCTTCCCTTTCAATACCCAAATCCATGATCAGAGGTTTTTCTTAATTGATAAAAAATTAAATTCAATAAAGGTTCCCAAGTCAAGACTATTTTGCTCATAAAAAAACCACAATACCAAAGTGACAGAGATTACTTCTCTAGATTTTACACTAAGTATAAAAATAATAGGCCTTAGCCCATTTGTCTCAATATTTGTACAAATAATCACTGGTACAATTATGACAGTAGTGTATTCAAAAGCCTGGATAAGTACAAGCAGATTGCAGTAACATACCATTAGGTTATCTTCCAACATATGTCTGAGCTAAATAGAGTTGAAAGTTCATCAAAACAGATTTCTCCAGACTGACCAGAATTAGGTCCATATCGTTACCCTACTTAGGAAGCACTGACATTGTAATTACTTCAGGCACCCATCTGGCACAAATCACAACATGATTTCATTTCAGATGGTCTCAGCTTTGTTTTTCTCTCAGCTAGACTGTGCCACAAATGTGTGAATCTCGTAATTTACAACAGGAAAGCATACAATAGTGATTTCTGCCTCATGACTCTGAAAAGCCCTGGCAATTGCTAATGTCAGGAGATTTACTTTAAAATTTGAATCATGTTTTAATTGACAGTGACTGGACCTGTAATTCTTTGATTGCTCTTCAATGACCTCACTCTAGCTCATAGGTATTTCATGTTTACTGGTAACAGTTGGCACACTGCTTGGTAGATGTCAAATTCTGATTGAATTTAATCCAAAAGGGTGAAGCTCTTAGTTCTCTAAATTAGGTCAAATAATCTAAAACATTGCAGTGCATTTAGCTTTTTATTTTTCCAAGTTTTTCCACAGGGAGATTATTATAGTTTTTAAATTTATTATTTTGAAGGACTGGGGAAAAAGAAAAAAGAAAAAGAGCAAGAAATTCTTGTATTACGGACTCTGTAAAGAAAACGCTTGATCTTTAATTCAAAATTTTACCTAGTTTTTACTCAAAGGTGTTTGCTTTCTGACAACTAAGGATAGTAAACCTATACACTTTTTTTTCTAAAAACCAGTCAGTTACCACATGTTCATTTAAAATTTAGAAGGATAACTTTACTTAAAAAGTCACATAAATGCATACATATCTGAGAGGCATTGCAAAAAACCCCTACAAAATTAGTAGAAGTCATTTGTGTCATTAAGTAATCAATTAATTACTGTTCCTCACTGCTATGCAGTTGCATTGTGTTTCATGAGCAAGGAAACGGTTATGAGAACAACAAGGAGCTCTAAGGGACGTAAGAATCAAAAGGTGTATTTTCCAAATTTTCATAGACCAGCTTTAGCAGTCATCAACAGTTTGAGGCTAGATACACTAGAAAGGGTCTGTTGGCCAAATTAACATTCTAGATCTTTGATCATCCATGGCAACACAAAAACAGATAAACCAGAAAACCTTCCTGTAGGAAACTCCTTCATTCGAGCTGCTCCATCAACATGAGAGCTGTTTCTTAACCTTGTGCTTGACGCAGTCATTGTCATCCGATACGATACGGACATGCAGCTAACCAGTTTTGCTCTAATACATCAAATCATGTGAGATTTCCAGATTTGCAAAGTCACTAACAGCTTTCATTAACCTGCACCATGGACTTCTGAGGCCAAAACCAGAAATGAGGTCTTGGTCTTCCCCAGGGCATTCACAGCCTGGCTAAATAGCCTGTATTAACATGGAGCATGAGAGCAGCGAAGTCACTTAGGCCAGGATCCTTGCAAACACAGCTCCACTTACTCCTATGAAAGAAAACTAGTTACTTGTAAGACTGAATGAGAACTGGAGATGACAAGGCTGGATGCTTGCTAGCAACAGCTGTTTCTGTCATACATGTCAGCTGTATTCTGCTGTAATCTGTGTAGTTGTATCTGAGAACCCCTTTAACGGACTGGGGGGCAAAGCTAAAGAGATTTTATTGATGCTACAAACAATGAAAAAGGGTGTTTCTAAAAGGTAGTCCAGATGGCAGGTGAATCTGGGTCAGAGCTGCATGATATGCTCCCAGCTGGAATCTAGAGGATAGAAGGCAGGAAAAAGTATTCCTTAGTGCAAGTAAGAAAATTAATGCTCTGCCTTTATATAAACAAGTTATTAGGAATTGATGTCATTAGGAGGAAGCTGCATTTCAGAGACATGGCCTTAGTATGTTTTTCAAAATAGAAATGTTCCTTAATTGAATATAAACAGCAAAACATAAAATTGCAATAGAGCTGTAGCACAACATGCTTGAAGTTCTGACAGGTCATTTGTTAGTTCAATAGGTTATAAATCATAAAGGTCAAGTCTCTCCTAGGCAGTAAAATGCTGCAGGACAAATGTGATAGTTCAGTGATCTCTAATTTTCCTCCTGTCCTCATCACAGCCCATAGTGCTTAGTTTTCTAGAAATGTTCATCATCATTACCGTCTCCTCAAGAGTTATTTCTGTGGTCCCCCAAATGCCCTTCCTGTGTGACCCTGCCTTTTTCAATGTACTTCTCTCAGCTAATGCACTCTCTTGACCTTCTCCTGGTATTTACTCTAGAGATCAAAAACACATCTTCTTTACCCTTTTTCACTCCTTAGAGATATCTCAGATTCTCAGCAGCTATTTAAGACTTTTCTCCATAATAGCTGTGCTACTCTGAGCTCTTTGAAGACACTCTAAACAAAATTATATTTTTCAGTTCAAGTCTCCATACCAGCATCAATAAATGGTCCATGTCTTTTTCCTCCCTTTTGTATCAGATGACTTTCCTATGTCATCTTATGAGCACTTGGGTGATCATAAAGCATTTTCATACAGAGCCCTGGTGCAAAAACTGGCATGTTCTGGATTGAAAGAGTGGGTAATACAGTATACAGTATATTGTGAAACTCCACAGACAATCACCACATTGCTCTGAGGCATGCCTTCAAAAGGCTTAAATTGCAAAGGAGTGAAAAAGGTGATATGGCAATGAAAAAAGGAAAATATGGCATAAGCATTGCCTAATGCTCATGCCCTTTTTGCAGCTACAGGATAGTGACTTGTCACCTAATGTTGTATGCCTGAAGCAGTCCAAGGGAGTCTAAGTTTGGCTGCCAAATCAGCATTTTTGTCCCAACCATGCACTCCCATTCCCTCTCTGGCACATATCTGACCATGTTATGAATCATTTCATCTTGCTAGACCAGCAGAAAAACAGGAAAACCTTACTTCCAAGAGACCTTATTCATCTCCATTTTCAGCTCTTCTCCAGTCAGCCTCTGTGAGAGATTTCTAATGCCAGGGTGGTCACAGTGCTGGCCAAGCTTATCCTGATGCCCATTTTCAACTTTGTTCCCATCTGCTTCAAACTTTGTAAATTATCCCAGCTGTGCTGGGCTGACACTGCCTTGATGCCAAAGCTGCTCTATCACTCCCCTCCTCAGCTGGACAGGGGAGAAAAAATACATCAAAAGGCTCATGGATCAAGATAAGGACAGGGACAGATCGCTCACCAATTAGTCATGGTCAAAACAGGTTCAGCTCAGGGAAATTAACTAATTTATTATCAATCAGATCAGAGTAGGAAAATGCAAAATAAAACCAAATCTTAAAACACCTTCCACCATGCCCTGCCTTCTTCTCAGGCTCAATCTCACTCCACATTTTCTCTACCGCAGGAAGATGTGGAATGGGAGCTGTGGTCAATACAGCACACACTATCTCTGCCACTCCTTCCTCCACAGGGGAGGACTCCTCACATTCTTCCCCTGCTCCACTGCTCCCCTGCATGGGGTCCATCTCATGGGAGACATGAGTCCTTCCCACTGGCTGCAGTTCTTCACAAACTGCTTCAGTGTGGACCCCTTCCACAGGGTCACAAATCCTGCCAGCAAACCTGATCCAGTGTGGGCTTCTCTCTCCACGGGTCCACAAGTCCTTCCAGGACCCTGCTCCAGAGCAGGCTTCCCATGGGGTCACAGTCTATTCCAGGCACATCCACCTGGTATCATGGGGGTCCATCCACAGGCTGCAGGTGGATCTCTGCACTCCCATGGACCTCCAGGGGCTGCAGGGGCACAGCTGCCTCACCATGAGCTGCAGGGGAATCCCAGCTCTGGCACCTGGAGAACCTCCTGCCCCGCCTTCTCCACTGACCTTTGTCTGCAGAGTTGTTTCGTATATTCTCACTTCTCTCTCCAGCTGCTGTTGCCATTGTGCAGCAGGGTTTTTTCCCTTGATAAATCTGTTACTCCAGAGGCATTACTACCATCTCTGACTGGCTCAGCCTTGGCCAGCTGCAGGTCCATCTTGGAACCAGCTGGCATTAGCTCTATCAAACATAGGGCAAGCTTGTGGCAGCTTCTCACAGAAGCCGCCCCTATAGCCCCCCCCGCTAACAAAACCTTGACACACAAACCAAATACACCAGCCCTCGCTATTATTTCAGTCATCCCTGGAAAACTTCAGGTTTTAATGCAAGTGCAGGGAACAAAATAACAGGATAAAATTCTTAGCCTGCACTGCTCTGTGTTTGGAGACTAGGGATGTCCACTCATTCCACTATTTTAACAGGACTGCTGCCCAACAGTGCCAGAGATTATGCATAACTGGCATGTTTAAGCTCCTTCCAGTGGCATATCTAGAACCAAGCCCTGGGAAAAGAAGATGCTTGGCCTAAATCTGCCTTAAGGACACAATGAACTTACTGCATCTAAGAAACATGTTTCAGGCAACATGGTGTTTTTCTCACATGAGCCTGCTTTTAGACTTGAACTTCATCAAACACTACAGGCACCAAGGCAGCCTGCGGTACTTTCTTTGCTTGCTCCCTTGTCTGCTTGTTCTGAAGTAGCCCTAGTCCTTTAGTGCATTCCTCCATTCATGCTTCCAGATATGCCAAGAATTTTGCATTTCAGTGTTAACATTGCCAGAACACATTTCGTTACTCTCAAGAGAGTCTAGGGCCCCTGGACTACTATGGATATGAACACAGAAGTAAAAAGCATGGCAATTTTGAAATTTTGTGATTTCAGCTGCATTAATTTCACAAGAATTACAATAGCAAGGGGGCAAAACTGGCAGTGTACCCACACTGAAGCAGTGAATGAAATCAGGAGAAATAGTGGGCACATAAACTAATTCAGGTGTTAAGTTATCTGGGTTAAGAGCAAAACTGCCTGAAGTGGGAGAGTTATTCTGGATACAAACTTTCCACTCAACGTAGTAACTTTCTAGAAGATAGCTGTTCTACTCCCTGGCTGGACTGTTTTGAAATAAAAAGGCAAATGTAATAAATACATATATTTATTTCATTCAGTTAAAGACAGAGGCCCAAAATAGAGTATAAATAGGGCATCTTCAAGTACATGCTGAATTTCCCTGCAAGCAAATATACACAGGGTCAGAAAGGAAATTCAATGCATATTCATCTGTTATATCTGCATCCTTTCTGAAATCTCACAATGTCTTAGTTTAATTTTTAAATATTATTATTGCACAAGATCTACACAAAACCCACAAACGCTGTTGAACACACAATACATTTAAGAGAAAAAAAAATAATGTATTTGTTCCTTTAGACATATTATCCTTGACTGCCATCTCTAAGTGTAGGCAAGGGTCAGACAGAAGTGTATTTTTGCTTTCCATCTGTCTTAATAAGTCCCTTTCTATCAAATGCCCCCTATTAATCCAAGATGTGAGTGCTAGGCGTAATTTGGTCCTTCAAACTTTTGACAATGTTTTAGTCAGAATCCACGTGAAAAGATGTAATTACAAGGCACTGTAATAGCCCCGGCAGCACTGCACATCAATGCTGCCATCATTTCCAATCAGAAAAACCCCCATTTACCAGCTTAGAACTTCGCCAAACTTTGATTGCAAGGACTTTTTTTTTGTTCAATGTTTGTCCCAGGTGGAATTTTTTGGGGACATGGCTAAAGACTTTTGGGAAAATTAGACTAGGAAGACATTTTTTTTGCCCACAAATCTGGAAAAGATTACTGGATGTGAATGGCTTAGAAGACAGGGAGTGGGATAAGAAAATGCAGGGGGGTACTGAAAGTGTTAATAAGCCTGGGACAACCCGGAGAAGGAAATTTTGCAAGGAACCAGGAAAAGCCGAAATAAGAGGCTGAGACATGCACATAAAAGATTGGAATGAATTACTTCCACGTGTTGCCTTCTGTTTGGTAGTGCCATGGGCTCCAAGGGGCAATGCAGGATCCAGTTCATCTAACCCACTGCCAGTCCCTGTGCTGTACTTCTACCTGGCTCTCAAGTAATGTGACCAGTCACACACTGTCACCCAGGGATCTGCCATTTTAACCTTTGGTATTTTGGGTAGATCTGTTTCCAATTTTACTCTGCTGTAACTTCCTACGCCTCTAAAGACTCTGCTAGCAAACCCCACTGTGCGCAGTCTTTACACTGGCGCCTGTTTTGGGGAATTTCCAGAAGTATCACAGTGTAGCTAAAATTGCTGTTTCCGCAAAGTTTTGGAACCACTGACACCCTTAGGATTTACTTTGATCTTCCTTTGGTTTCCCACAAGTGCTACCCTTCCCTTTCATCCTTTGGTTTAGACACATGCACTGCCTCGTGTGCCCCACAGAGTTGCTCCAATCCAGCATCACAGTATTCTACTGCCTCTTCCCTGACTTTCCCTTTCCTTGCAACAAGAACATTACCAGCGACAACATCAACATCTAAGAGATCCCCTAGTGCCTGGTTCAATTTCCTCTGAAACATCCCAAATGCCAGGCTAATTCCAAAGACATTCTTATTTAGTGATATCTTTTGACAGATACAAAAAGTTCTTAGGTGCAGCCCAGCTATCTCTGTGAGAGAATCATATTTCTGAACTTACAAGAAAAAAACCCAAACAAACAGAACAAAACAAAACAAAAAACAAACAAAAAAAAACAAACAAAAAAAAAAAAAACAGCCCCCACCCCAACACATCTCCCTTTCAGCCTGGACTGCTCAGTAGGTATATTTTTCATGAGTACTGACAGTTACTCTTTGTTCACTACTCGCTCTGTGTTAAGATGGCTATTGAAAGATGCAGACCTTCTATGGTTTTCTGTCCTCTTACAGATACTACTAAAACAAGTTGCTCATGTAGTTATCCTAACAGCTAATCTAACAATTTGAACTTTATATGGGAAAGCTGCCCTCACTGTTTTCCTCCACATTTTAAAAATTGTATAAATTGCACAGATATACATACATGCAACAGTTTCACTGCATGAATTACATTTTTCAGAAGATCATGGTATGACTTGGAGACCTGTCAGTTTCCATAGGCAGAGCAGAGATACCCAAAGACTTTCAGTTCAGGATTCTCATTTGCTTCCTGGCTTTGATTAAAGGATAACTAAAATAGTCTCTCTCTGCTGTTTTATTCTGTGATTAGGACATTTGTCAAATA
Organism: Gymnorhina tibicen; assembly: GCA_013399875.1. Taxonomy (NCBI): domain Eukaryota; kingdom Metazoa; phylum Chordata; class Aves; order Passeriformes; family Artamidae; genus Gymnorhina; species Gymnorhina tibicen. The sequence continues at coordinate 624,694 of VXAZ01005984.1, read as the reverse complement.
CATTTTTCAACTGATGAACTGGAATGATCATTATTGCTGACCACTGTATATTATACTCATCTTTGCTTTTTTGGTCTAGTTAAATATTTCACCCTTTCCACATCTCATTTTTAAATATACTACACTCTCATTGTGCAGGCTCAGTTGCAGAATTTTCTTTATCTGGAAATAAAACCTTATGTGTGAGGTTTTGCTGTCCTAATTCTACTGTTTTGTTAATCACACTCTGCTATCGCCCTCCTTATCACTGCTATCATATTTATTTCATCACTTACAAATATTCCACACTTGCTAAAGTAAATTGTTTGCTCAATAAGCTATTGATAAGCAATTTTGCAAAGTACCAACAACATTCAAGCCCTACGCATTCAGATTTTGTCACATGCTACCTTTCTCCAGGGTACATATATCTTTCTGCACACTCAAAAACCTATTAACTTACCTCAGTAAATTCCTTGGATACCTGTTCCCGTTTCTCAAATGCAAATAACCACTGTGCAGACATTGCCTATAGGTCCCTGTATGTTTAAATCATTAAATTCAGCTCTTCACTCACTGCCAGAAAACCACTTATAACTGGTTGAGTCAGGCAGTGCTGCATCCCCTCTCATATGGAGTTGTGCAAATTCTTTTCCACAACAGGCACTCTATTCTTATACATCAATATTTAATTTATGCATGGCTATAATATATATAAAAAATAAATAATTTATATATTATATAGAATTCAAGTTTTTATAGGAATTTTGTTGGTTTCAGTAATAATCTCTCCAAAAATCTCAGGTAGTTTATTCTCAGCTAACAAAATCTTTACCATCTTTCACCTAAACCAGCAAAACCATAATTCCAAGCTAATTAAGTCAGCTACATGCTGACATGAACAATGATGGTTGTCACTTTTGCCTGAATGTTGAATTATTTGCAACATGTCCCCATTTGTTGAACTCCACCTCAGCTTTGTATTTGCCCATACACACTGCAATTCTCTCCTACCAGAATATTTTCTTCTGGCCCATGGACCATTTGATGCTATCGTGCACTGGAAGGACCAGCTCAGTCCAAGTGTTCAGCTTTAGTGAGGGACAGATGTGATGTTTTACTCCTACATCAAATAATTTGGCTGTCAAGGCATACAAAATTAATTCTAAGTGCAGGGGAAAAAATATACTCTCTGAAGTTGAAAAGCTTGCCAAAGGGAAAAGTAGCATTAATAAGGAACTTGTACTGCTCATTTACTGCATGCAACTTTTCAGTCTGTTTCTCAAAGTTCTGTAACAGCATGTCCAGAGAGAACTGAAAAGGCAGCTGGATGAAACTGTCAGAAACAATGACCCAATAAAAAAGGTTCTTATTATTGGCCAGTGATGAGCACTAAATCTGTGGGAATGTCCTAAATCAGATTCTCCCTTTCTATCAGCAATTTCCAGAGTTTTCTAACTCATATGTACCCAAAACAACAAGGACCTCTTCCAACAGCAACATGAAGGAAAACAGCAGCTTCCAAAGAGGACATTCATCACCAGCACTTCTCTGTACATCTCGTGATTGGAGTTTGGCTTTGAAGCGTATAGTTAGGAACCTGGTTTCCTCACAATCTTCTGTTCTATCTCTAAAGTTATACCCAGAAAGTTTACTATGTTTGATCTTCCTGAAGTTATTGGCATAAAACCAAGAGAAAGCAGAGAAAGCATAAATGAAAATTACAGGGCTATTATATAAGCAAGTGTGGAATTTGGAGTTCATTGGGCTGACAATTTGGACTCTCATTACAACTGTGAAGAAAAAAACTGAATAATTTCACACACATGAAAACCATCACAAATTTTTTTTAAGAAAAGAAAATTAACATCTATATCTCAACCATATATATATATATACATACAAAAGTAATTAGAAAACTCTGTAGTGTGCCAGATGGACATTTGAATACACAGGTGGCAGGAACACCAAATCCTGAAAAGGAAAAGCAAGGGCTAAAGCAGGAGGGGAGAAACCACATTTAAATTCTTGTCTCTGACAGTAAAGCTCAGATTTAACTGAGGTTATGGGAACTGAATAAAGGGGGAAGAATTTTTGGAACAGTAAAGGCATGGAAATTAGTGTATCATGAAAAGAAGAGTGAGAGAAAGAAAGAAAATATGGCAGCGTATTTAGAGTCTTTTTCCTCCCAAGATTAAGTACAGGCAGACAGGCTACAATGGGATAATGCCAAAATTATAAGTAAGAATATAAAAACTAAAGGAGAGACACAGCCAAATAAAATTATTCAAGGAAAAAAACTTTGTTAAAATGAAACATGACTGATTACAGCTTATAGTTTGGGCAAAATTGCTTTATTCCATATGCCCCGGTTGCACTTAACCTGAGTATGCTCTTAATTTTGTGTATATCTCCAACCTTCTATTTCGACTATTTTTACCATTAATTTGACCTGTAAGATTATGCAGAGGATGGCTTAAAAAGCAAAGAAAAAGGATTTTTCCACTTTGATGGGAAGCAAAATAGATGCAGAAATTATTCAGCTAACACATGTATACAAATCAGTGAAAAAAACCCCCAAATCATCAACAGGCTTTTGTTAAATGCAGCTATTAAACATCTTTTCATTCACTTAACTATAAGGTTTTTGTCGACAGCATTAAAATTATTCAGGAATGGCTTTATTTAGGAATGAAAATTATCATCCACATGTCAAATATCTATTATTTTAGATCTTATTTGGAAAGGTATGTTATCAATCTCTGGGGAAACAGAATAATTAGTCAAGTTGACATCAAATTCATTTCCAAAAATATCAAGAAGCAGGACACAAATAAGCCTTTTACTTGTCTTTTTTGAGAGGGAAAAAAATAATAATCATCTCACTTGTTAACAGATGCACCTGAAAATGGCCTGAAACTAGGCAGCTTTATGCTTCACAAATAAAATTTTACCTCGCCAAGGAGTAAGGAGAGAAACAAAAATTCTACTTTGTTATAGACTTTTATATCAATATATTTACTGCCATCCTATCACTGTCAAATCTGATTATAAACCCAGGATCAGCAAGCAGGAGATTAAAGGCTCATCTGAGAAGATGGAACAAATGAAATTGATGAAAACTGTCCAGACTGTGTCAGTTTCATAGGAACAACCATCCAAACAGAGGGACTATCAGAATATTGGAATTATAGATATGAGTACTCTCAGTCTCTCTCTGCCTTTGAAATGTAAATGAAAACTGCTAGAATTGTTGAAGTGCTCAGTTTATATATATATATATATGTACGTATATATCTAGTGTAAGTCTCCTCACATTAACCAACTTTGTGGAGCATGGGATCAGCATTATATTAAATGGAGATCTTTGCTGATCCTTGGGCTTTCTCTGCTCTTATTGGAGAATTTTTTCTCCATAAGCACTATATGCATTCAATTTCTGTTCTGTAAGAAAAGGAAGTACTTATTGCTGTGCAGTCTGGCACACAGGTACTTAAGTTGCTACATGAGCACTAAGGTCATTTGAGTGTTTGTCCAACTGAACCTGCTTTTGAGAAGCCACAGCCCAAAAGAACTGGCCAGATATAAAAGACTAGAAATAAAAGTTTAGGTACGTAATCTCTATTGGATGGATGGCTGAAGGGTTAAAGAGAAGACTTTATTCCTCAAAAAGAAAAAGGAGTGTGTGTGGTTCTCAATACCATCCAACTAAAAAAAGATAAGTGACAGTCCACTCTTCCAGATGCCACAACGAGATTTGCATTTCCCAATTACTTTTTACTGATTTTACAGTTAGCACGCAACTATCAGTATGGATACCCAACTATGTTGTGAATATGCAAGATGAAAATGGATATCCTTCAACTGTGTGATGCTCTCTGAGACCATGGTATTTCTGAGCAGGTATAAATCTATTACAGAACAGAAAGTTGTCTCAACCCCTATAAGCAAACAAAGTGATATGTTGAAGTCTCCCCTTCCAAGAACGATGCCTCAGAGAGGCGGCAGACACGCACATAGAGGCACTCCATACAGCACCTAATTCTAATTTGGGGGCTACGTGGGCCCAAATCCGTGCCTGTTCCTTCATGCACAAGAACAGGTGCAAGTACAGTCAGGGCACTGTCTCTTATAGCATGCAAGAGTCTCCCAGAAATGTGCTGGGTGTAGGAGTAGTGGATCATCAGGACAGAGCAAGTCTAATTTCATTCTCTGTGAACTGCAAATGCAATTTCTTATGCTGCATCCTGGGAAAAGTACAGCAGCAAAACTATCCTCCCACAGTGGATTTACTAAAGTGATTTTTAAAAAATGAATGGAATGAGAGAAAAAGAAACCTTATGCAGAATAAAACTCCATTACTTGTACATATTTTCAATTATACTGTCTAAAATGGAAATTCTACTCTGACATCTTAAAGAATTTATTTTCTTTCAGCTATCAATAAAGATTAAAAAACAAAGTTCTGGGGGGGTGGGTGGTGTATCGCTACACAGAAAGCCAGAATAATCACTTTCCCTGTCCTCCCCATCCTCCCACATTTTCCTTTATGGGTTATTCTGCTTTTACTGCCTACATTCTTCACCTGAAGTCAAACCCTCTGTTTATGGCATCACAGTGGTTGCTGTGGAGGTTATTAAAATGCACAAAGCCAAAAGTGATGAGTTCAAGTTTGGAATGAGTAGTAGTATCTCATGAAATGTTTCTGAAGGAGTAGGAGATATTAAAGAAAAAAAGTAAAAACAGAGCACATATATTGAAAACAAATTAATTAACTTCTTAAATGATTGTTTGCCATCAACTCTAATTATCACAACTGTTTTCAGATATATTACTCCAATGGTTGTAGAGACTAAGTGCTAAACTATACATATGGAAGCAAGCACACAACAGGAACAGGCAGCGAGCGCTAACGCAGATGGCAGCAGAGCTCCCAGCCACGCTGCTCAGGAGTGCCTGCTGTGATTGCTGTCATCTTCCATAGCAAAAACATACAAACCACAAAGTGTGGTAAACACAGACACGCACCACGCAGTGCTGCTCTGACAACGAAAGCTCTTCATGGCACCCTTCACACCGTGCATTTCTCTGTGCCAGATTCAAGGCTCCGTAAGTTATGACCAGAGAACACACATTCCTGAAAAAGCTATTAGTTCATTGCAATTCCTTCTACTATATGGATTGGCTTCACACACCCTTTCTCAAACATAGACATATTTTAAAAAACAACTGTTGAAGTACAAATGCTAACTCTCAAGAAACATGCAAAATATCAGAAATGGGAGAAATACATCTTGGGATTTGCATCACAAAGTCAGCCACTGCCAAATTTTCACAACTTTGGTAGCAGATAGAGTTCTTATTTTTTCCCTACATTAGGAAAATCATAAATGGCTTGTATTTACCGAACTAGTCTCTCAATCATCTTTTGCCCCTAGCTTTGACACCTGAAATATTACCAGGAGTGTAGGCTTCAAGGAAAACCATGGATTAAAGATGTCTGAATCATATCTGCACTGAGAGAAATGCTTACCCTTCTACTTGTTAAAAACAAAACCTGCAAAGAGCAGTGGGACAAAGATAAAATCAGATGTCAGATTTAAAGAAAACAAAACAAAAAACAAACACTTGAGGACAAGACAAAGAAGAGAAAAATTCCAAAAATAAGACTTTAATGGTGACAGAGCTCCATGAAAGGTCTTCTTAAAATATTATTAAATAAGACAGTGAGTCTCTAAACAATCTTTTAACATGAGTGCCTTGAGACTGCTGGTGGACCAATGTATCCTATTACATGACTGCAGAAGCATTAACAAATTAATTATACCAAATAGCTGAATTAATTAGGATATGTGAGACAATGGCAGTTAATACCAAAAGTTATAATGTGCTTTGTAAAGAAAAACATTACTCTTTTATATCAGGAAAAATATATTATGAGCAAGGTTGTATTACTGCATGCAGGCTATGTTGCATGGAAATTTCTTACACAGGAATATTGTTGGAAAATAGTAAAATTCACTCGTAGGCTTGTACACAAGAAGATAACAGGACATAAAGATGAGGTGGAGCTGCATGTTCTTTGTCAGATTCCTTAAGCCAGACACAGGGGACACCCAGAATATTGTTGGAAAATAATAAAATTCACTCGTAGGCTTGTACACAAGAAGATAACAGGACATAAAGATGAGGTGGAGCTGCATGTTCTTTGTCAGATTCCTTAAGCCAGACACGGGACACCCAGAGAAACCCACCCACCCTGTGGGCAGGGTGTCAGAACCAGCAGCCACACTACTGCTCCAAAGCTAGGAACCTGTGGGGTGCCAAAAAAACCCAAACCAAAACCAACAAACCCAAATAGAACAAAACAAAAAACCACACACACCCCACACATCACCAAAAACAGTAAAGCATTGTCTTTCAGACTCTTTCCACAATGACCAGAGACTTCTGTGCTGTAACAACACTGGAACATTTCAGTTACTCAGGTTGCCAAGACCCTTCTTGTCACAAAATCTTACCTGCACTTCTGATTTAGGCAGATAGTTGAAGGGCCAGACAACTGGCATACACTTTTGTATTTCTTAAAAAGTTAACTAAGTTCCTAGGTGAACTCGGCTAAGGGGTTGCAAGCCTAGGAATAATTATAATTCTTTTTATTCAGAACATTATGGATATTAGCAAATGATTAGCTTTCCATGGTATCTTTTCTGGAACATCCTAAAATAAGGCAGCTTGCATTATGTTTTGCAAGTGGTACTTCAGATCATCAGTGGAATCATTTTAGCACCCCTTACACTTGGACTTATTTCTAGGAAGATGGCCATTATCTAGAACTCACACTTTTCTAAAGTTATCAGGGTCTCTTTGGCGTTTTGATGTGAAAAAGTAACCAGTTGCCAGATTTTGTGCACTCCTTCCTTGGATGTTTTCAAGATTGGATTGAAGAGCCTTGAGCAACCTGATCTGATCTCATAACTGACATAGAGCAAGAAACTGGACTAGAGATCTTTCTTACGATCCTTCCAACCTGAACCATTCTAGGTACTCCTCAGGTTTCCCCTGGATATCCTGAGTACAATCAGAACTTAATGGATCTAAATATTTTAACTAGATCTAAAAAAAAACCAAACCAACCAACCAAACAAAAACCCCCACACCAAACAGTCATATACGATTGTCAAAACATATCAATAAATAATTTTGCTACTTTCCTCTTTATGCTGAGAAAATCATAAAATGGAGTTTGAGTTTGCAGAATACAAAAGCCTTGGGCTAAAAATGTCCATCTGCCATCCAACTGGCATCATGTTGGTGCAGGAATAAGAGGGAAAATGCTCTAGTCAAGGATGCAGCTCCAGGTTAACCCTCCCTGCAGTGGAACAACTGCTCAATGCTGCTAAGAACTCTGCAAAACTCTCAGGTGTCACTTAACCATCTTTTCTGTGAGATCGTTTGTGTTCTCACTCCCTGGAACAAGTGCCAAAACAGAAGAATTCAGAAAGCATGAAAAATCATCTCACTGATCTGGTGCATACAGCAAGCAGCTACAGCCCATGAGATCAAACCCTTCCAAGATCAGAATCTCACTCCAGTCACTACAGTTTCTGTAAGGCGATCTTTTTCCTGCTTTTATATTTGCAATATAGTCCTCTCCCAAAAATTACAGTAATTGAGCTTGGTCTAGATTTTCAGCCCAGACATTAAGAAAACAAAGACTACAAATGCAAACAGAAACCCCAACCCAACAATATATGCTTCTGTTCTAATCAGATTATAACCACTTCTCAGTGAAAAATAACAAGACATCCTCCACAACTGTACAATGAATAAAAACAGTGGTAAATTCTTTTTTGCTTCATTGGAACTTGCCTTTGTAGGCCAAGTGCTCAAAGCAATTTAGGCTGCACCCAGCAGTACCATTAACACAAACAACTGAGCATCCCTCAGGCTACTTCAGTGTTAACTGAAATCAATACCTGGACTGGGAGTAGTCCTGCCCTAGAGAATCTACAAAAGTCCAACGTCATCAGGACTGGAAAAGACCGTGCTTCCCTAAAACATATATTGTGTTCTAAAAAAACCACTTTCTTTCAGTTTTTAAATGGATTTACATGCTTAAATATCTCTTGTAATTCCAAGTAGCTAGAAAGTCAAAAATTCACACCTCGAAGTTAAATGAAAATTGAATATTGTGTTCCCATTTCCTCTAATTCAGGTTTGAACATTATAAGCCACACATTAATGATGTCAGGACTTGATTACAAAGATGTCTTATATTTTAAAATCATGCAGAAGTCTTGAAACCTTCTGCCCATCCCAGAATACAGCATCTCATCTGTTTTGCAGTCCTGCTGATATGAATGTTTCGCAGGGGTCCCTTGATCTCCCTGTGTACAGCTTCTCATTACAGAACCTCCTCTCACCTCCTAAAAAATTTTACTCACACCCACTTCTTGTCTAGCAGCAACCATGACCTCCCACATGAAACCACAGTGCCTATCAGCCAAAGAGATGAAACTGATGAGGACATCTGGTTACACTACACAAATTTACTCAATCCAACTTCTGGAGAAGGAGTATCTCTTCTCAACCTCCCATTCCTCCCCCTCACTACAAATGCCAGCAGTTTAGACAGCTCTGTAGTTTCAGAGCTTCAGAGCAATAAGTATTGAACAAAATAGTGGAATGGTTTGTACAGCAAAGCGCAATGCAGTCATTGACAATAACAACTCCTTTTTCTTGCTTTTTTTCCACAGGCTCTTGGGTTCATTATCACAAAGTAACAGTTCTACTTCAATCTGCCTCCAGGAGAAAGTTCTACCCACTAATTCCTACTCCTTGTTTCTACTTTTTGATGTTTTCCACAGGAATGTGGCATCAACAACTCAATGAAAATTGGTCATAGAGAGCACACAAAAAATATTCTTAGACATCACAGTGCACAAGACAAGATCACAAAGCCATCTTAAAAAGAACACGTTTTACACTGTACTTTGGGCTTATTTATCAAGTAGATCCTTCAGTGTTTGCCTTCCAAATGCAACAAAGTTTTTTCATGGAAATAAAAAAAATAATCTCAATGATACTACTACATAGTTAAGGTAAATGCTATTTAATGAGTCAAGGAACTGCCAGTGTAATGCCTTTTTAATAAAAGGCCATTTATTTTCAAAATGCTGCTTAAATAGCAACCAGAGTGCTATCTCCAAGCCCACTCACAAGGCAAGAGGTATAAATTTGCATTTGCTGGCACAGCCTCCCTGCCCTGTAGCTCATGGTGCTTCCTTTGCACCATGTCACTTTAAATTATTCAAAGAAAGCCATTATAGTTTTGTTTCACTTGCTATTTAATGCTTCAATATTTTAATCAGCACCAATTTAAAATCCATCAACAAAACAGAATATATCAAAGTGAATGTACAATAACAATATTCCTTGTTCAACTGTTATAGGAAATATTACAGCCTCTACACAATGGCATATGCATGAAGACAGAAAATGAAAATGCTACCTTACAGTTTCAAGAGAAAGACAAGTTGAATCCTTAGAGGATAAAGACATTCCAGGTCTGGGGATAGCTTATGCTTCTACTGCTCAGAACAGCACTGGGAATAGCCTAAATTCATATGGGAAAGCAGTCAGGAGTTGCCACAGTTCCAATCAATTATTAAGGCAACATGACAAAACAAATTCAGTGCATAAACAGGCATTCCAACTGTAGTTAATGGACAAGATGATTCATTGTTTTAACATGGCAAGGCTAAATGGAAAGACAAAGGCAGAGATGTTAAACTGAATACTAGGACTGGAAACTCCCAGAGGCAAGTATTAAATGCCCCTGAGTCAGAGTTATTCAAAATATAAAATATTTCAGAATGTACTGAAATGAGAGAGTTTCTAGAGTTCTGTCAGAGTAATCATTTCACCTAGCTTCAGAATTTTCAACAGCAAAAGCCAAATGATCAGGAAAGTGATTCTTTTTTTCCCTTTAAGATCACACCTTGTACTTCCCAGCAAGGTGACTTATGACACTGTCCGATTAAAACTACCCAAATATTCCATAAAAAAAAAAAAAGAAGTCAGAAAAATATATCTGGGTATGAAATGGAAGTCTTTGGTTTCTTAACTACATTTCTGTGCCAAAATTAGATTTAAATAAATATCATAAAACTGTATTTGGAGTTTGCTTCTAAGATCTAGATGGTGGGTTTGTCATTCTATCATAAATTCAGATTTAGAATAATCCATAGATTTTTAGCTCTGATTACTTCTCTCTAATTGTGGAAGTTATAATGCTAGATTTTATCAGTATCATAAGTATCCTCATCTATGATATAGGCATCCACTAGGGTATTATCTTTCTTACAGTGAATTAATTTGAAAAACAAAGCAAAAGAAACAAACAAATAAATGATTTTTTACAAACAAACAAACAGAAACGACCACAGAAAGAGGTAACAGCTAGCACTGACACCAAAGGACAAAGGGAAAGGCTAATCAAGTTAAAATATGTTTGGCAAACCAACCCCTCTTGTTCTCCAGGCCAAAACCCTCACCCATCCATTTGTTTGGAACACCATGCCTTCAGAGCAAGGTCTGCATTACACAGTAAACACACTCCCTTACTAATGAGACCCCAAAAGTGGCTGAGGCATCAAAGCGTCAGTAGATGTAAATAGAAATAACATCAATGTTCACACATTCCACATAGGCTAGGAAAATGTTTCAGTACTAAAAGTCTACCTGCAGATTATTCCAGCTGATCACAGAAAAGATGTTTACTTGCTTCAAGAAGAAAACTTCTATTCCTTTATATTAAGCATATACACATATATAAACATATATATAAAAAACCCCACATTAATTTCAGACATTTACTTTCACAAATACTACAATAAGGCACATGTAAAAAGTGAGGTGAGAGAACTACACCTCAAGCAAAACAGAAGATTTGGTTATGACTACCTCAATGTGACCAACAACATTATTTCCCAGGAGACAGAGAAGGAAGAAAAGGAAAAGCCAACAGAAAATACTGAAGCACATTCTTGAATATTTCAAGAAGAAATGTGCAAAGATGAGAACCTCTGAAAGTGGAAAGCTGAAGCACAATTAAATTTCCTTACTGTTAACTGTGGAATTAGTCCAGTCCAGGAGCAACCTGGACATGTGAACATGTGCATACAACTAAGCTTACACAAGAGGAAAGCAATGAACAGGTTTGCAGGGTTATTTTTCCTCTCTCTCCATTCTCCCAGCAGTTGAACACAGTTAGAAGAGACCACATCTCTGCACCAATATGTTGACTTCTACCCATCCCATACTACAACCTTTCCATTACACCAAACAAACATGGCAACAACAGTTTTTGTCTTATTCTGTGACAACTCTAGACAGGCAAAGACTAAAGTTAGTCAGCAGATCCAGGTGAAGAAGAAGTCTGTGTTGTTAGAGCTCATATTCATTTATCCAGCCTACCTGGGTATAATTCAACATACTGGCATAAAACCAACTGAGTTCACTGTGCTGACTGAAGCAAAGAGGACTGGCACTCGCCAGTCTAAATAGGGCACATTTTGTGAGCTCTTTAAAAAAAAAAATCAAATAAATTAAAAGCAATTGTTTTCTGTCTAAAACTTCACCTATAGGTGATGTGGACACACACACACTCCTATACATATCTCCAGCACTACTTACTTGTGCTGTTTTTCCCTGGTAACTGTTTTTATCCTAACTTTCACATAGCTTTAGAAGGGATATAAAACATTGCTTTCTCTCCAGAAGTTATTTCTGGTGGTACCAAGTAATTTAAAGCTTATTTCTGTTTCATGGCTTTTAGTCACAATCTTTTCATATCTACTCCTCAAGGGAGGATGTTTTCTCATGCAAGTATATCAAAGTTTTCTTAAGCAGCACACTAAAACATTACTTTATTTACGTATTTTTCATTATGTTACTTCTTAACATCTTCTGCCTAAAGAGAATCTGTAATAGAATTCTGGCTGTAGCTGTCCATTCTCAGTTCTCAAGTTCTTCGGAGATTTTACAGGTAAGGTGTCAATGCTAACCCAACATTAAGTCATTTAAAAAATAGGCTTTTTACAAGACTGTTAATATTCATCATCTCAACAGGATCTCACACTTTTTCCTGCAATCTTGACTTCATTTACTGTCTAGACCACAATGGGTGGAAATGCTAGTTCTGCTTTATGTAGCTTTACATGGTATGAAACTACAAAACAAGAACTTTCACACACAAGATAACAGGGAAATTTTCATATTTGTATTTTAAAATATCAGAAAAGTATAAAAAAGTCTCCATAATTCCTCATGTAAGAGGTGAGAAGAACGTCAAAGCTGGAAAATATTTGTAACTTGACTCAGTTAAATAGCAGGTTTGCTCAGCTGCAATTCAATATGCACCCTGCCAGTTTAGACCCTTAAGTGATGCCCAAATAAACATATCTTAATCCTAACATATACAGAAATATTGTGGATGGTCTTCAGAGGGCGTCAATCGTAACAGTGCTGTTGAGATCCATAGAGCTGTGACACCTTTTACCAAAGCAGGCTGGTGGCCCACCGAAATGGTTTTGCAGAAAAAACAGAGATTAGGAAGGAATACTACTTCCCAATTTTGAAAGTATTTCATACAGCTGTTTTGTGAACAGTTCCCACCTCTCTGTGATAACTGAATGCACGCAGGTATGAAGGAGTCAAACCTGTCAGTCTGTTTGCTAGTTAAAAATTGTTGGCAGTTCACATACTACAATTTTACTTTTAGGTATATCTTACTTATAACCCCTCTAATGCTTTTGCTTAAACATTTAAGTAAATTCTCTGTTCCTGCATGATGAATTGATCAACACTGCTTACAAAAGCTAAAATTTACTTAAAAGTCCATTGTTGGAAAAGATAATGTTTCTATAACTTTGAAAATTTTGCAGGCATACTAAAGTAATATCACTTTTTTGGTTTTCACCCCAAATATTTCCGTATAGCCCACAATCAGTATTAGAGACATGAAAATTACTCTAATTTCATTTTCACCTTACATTTGGAGCTGTTAATTGTTAGTAAATGATCTGGTAACTAAGTCTAGTACACCTTGCAAGGACAATATAATAGAGGGCTTATTTTTAAATTACAGTCGAAATCTAATTGGGATGCAAAGTGTACAGGCTTCAGTGTAATTCAGTGTTCTGTGTTGTTGCAGCAATTACTTAAATGTGAATTTAGTGTCATATGATACTTTAGAAAACATTTATAAGAAGCAATCCTGATTGACTGAAGCATACCACACCTTTTTTCTTAAGGTAAGTTAGAATCATGTTATTTTATAACTCTCTAATTTAATTAATTTATCGTGGAGCTATTATGATAATGTATTAACCATAGCAGCATATGCAGGATTATAAACTTTGCCACAACTGCACAGCTGAATAAGTCAAATGTTTTCAGTTTGGCCCGACATCTCACACTACACAGCCTGTTGGTTCAATTCTGGCTCTTCTTAGGTCAGTGGCAAAATTCCCACCAAACTCACTGCATCCAAAATTTTGGTCTATGTGCCTAGCTACTATGTAATACCCACATATAACAGGTATACAACTTAAAGGAATCCCATCAGCTATTTTTATCATGTGATAAAATGATACTACCCTACTACCAGCATTAATAGGATAAATATTTACAATAATTTTTAAACAATCACTTTTATTCTCTAACTGGATAACACTTTTTTCCCCCCACAGTATTTATTTTAGAGGGTTTTTGACAACCACTAACAAAAATCTTTGCTCTGACTTTTAGTCTGCTTCCTCTTTTGGCTTGTGAAAGGGGCACAATGAAGCAAAATGAAAAAGGAGATGTTGCTGCAAAAGCCCTCTAGCTCAGAAATACCCAGGTGGCAGTCAATGGGAGAAACACTAAGTTTGTTTTCATTTCAGATCTTCATTTGGGTGTATTATTTTCCTTAGCAAGCATCTTCTCAAAAACACCAACACCTGAGATGCCAGGCTCCCCGTCATCCCAACATCATTGTCATCAAGATTACTGCATAGGATACAGCAATCTGTGGACTTGTAAAGAGTACAAATTACTCCTTCAGCCAGATTAGTTTCTCAGGAAAAGACACAAAGTTACTTTGGGGACGAACATATACAACAACAAACACGCAAATAGACGCAGAACTCAAGCACAACTCAAGCTGTTACTCCACCCTTTAAGGATTAGGTGAGAGACTTCTGCAAACCCACTTACCCGAAGAGTGGATTTAAAACCCAAGGGGGAACACACAGCTAGAACAGATACTAGTGAGATTTCCAGACACTGCAACCAGATCCACAAACAGTTGGGTTTGTTCCTCAAAGCAGAGAACGGTGACAGTCAAGCGGTACAGTAAGGAAACCGAACATGACTGATTCGGCTCTGGGTAAACCGCACTCGGTGTTTAGCACACAAGGGTCATGAACCTTAACACTTGTTTTCAGTACTTCGTGGAACATCACTCCCTTCTATGTCTTCAAAGTCAGGATCTGATTTCGGGAGAACTGTCTGTGTACTGCTTAGCTTTGAAAGAGAGCATCTGTCTCCCCGACCAAGTAAAAGAGGAGGAGACAAGAGCACACGGCAATGTTTTCAACAGTGCTTTCCGGGCATTAAGATCATGAAAGCCAAAAGAGATTTGGGGGGCTCTTCCCAGGGTCACTGGCGTTTGCCAGGTTGCAAAGGCTTTCTGCAAAAACAATCAAAGAAGCCGCTATCAGACCAATATGCCAAAACGCGCGCGAACACTGTTCCTCTCCTTTCCCCTCGGCAAATAAAAGACGTAAGGCGCAGGTCGGCGGAATTTGGAAGCAGGGAGCTCCTCTCCCTCCGCACCCGCTGGAAGGTAAAGGAGAAAAGGATCCCCCTGCCCCAGAGGAGCCGAGCGGATAAAACAAGTCACAGGCAAGTTGGCCTCGAGGCTGCCCCGCGCGGACCTCGGGGCTCCCGTCCCACCTCGGTGGGCGC